>JAQZBX010019213.1:6931-34133 GCA_029593785.1 Cabassous unicinctus
CAGGGCTCAATGCCCTACTGATGTGGCCCAATTGAAGCCCTAATCATAATTTAATCATGCCCAGATGAACAGACCAGTTTACAAGCATAATCCAATATCTATTTTTGGAATTCATATCTATAACAAACTGCCACAATGAAGTAATGGAAAAAGTAGTTTTTCCTGTACTGCTGAATTAAAATACCTGTTAATTAACATCATCATGTTAAAGGTGTAGAAGTAAAAAGCAAAGTACTAAAATAGTTAAGTTCATTTGATATGTTATACATTGCATTGGAAGTGTTTAGAAAGTATATAAAAATTAAGAGAGAGATTTCAATATCATCAAACTCTCTTGTGCATTCAAACCAGGCCTTCAGTACACCACATGGTGCCTCTCCATTTGAGTTATTGGCTAGGTCAGTCACTATGTGCCCTAAAACAGTAAAAGTATCTACTACATCTCTGAATGTACTCCTGAAGTGAATAGAGAGTACATTGCAGTTTCAGACTCCTGCAGCAGCCAGTGATGGCTTGATATGGCCAGGTGTACAATGGACATTGCCTCAAGACTGGGTCTGTTTCATAGTGCCAAAAGGCGCTATTCACCAGGCTGTTGAAACACTGAGGCCTACTTTCTTAGCCCTTCTCTAGGATCAATGGTGCTGCAGCATGCTGACTGTGTGAAGGACATATCAAGTGGAGCAATAATTACCAGAGTAATGTGAGTAGAACTTAAACCAACACAGTTGGCATTATGACCTGCTCCCATGGAAAGATAACATGTATGGAATTGCATAGCTTAGATCTATTAACTGCAGCTCAAAGAGGAACTTGTGCATTGATTACTATTATGTACTATACCTATATACCTGATGATTATGATAATATCTCTTCTATTCTAGATCATATGCAGAGGGATATTGAACATGTTAAAAATCTTGGTAAATTTAATTCTTTTTCTAACTAGTTAATGAACATACCTATAAGATAAAGACATGGCTCTCAAGTTTTGTCTTTATTTAGCTTGCCATATGCTTATCTTGCTGTTGCCTATATTGTTTTTGTGAGTTTATGTTTAGGGCAGTGCTTTTCCTACCTCTCTTAGCTGTCCTAGGCATAACCACCACCATGGTAAATGGGTTAGCAATTTATACCAAACTCCTTAGAGTTAACCAACAGCATAAAAGAACCCAAGGAAGAATGCTGTTTACCATCAACATCGGGAGGATGCAGCCTCTGAAGGCACCTGACCTTTCTCACTCTCATGGTCCAGGATGTTGTGGCTGGCCCCTTTTTTTGGGCCCACTTACCACCATCTACTTTATCTTTTTAATGGGACCATGTATCTTAAGTTCTAGCTAAATTTATTTCTTCCTGAATCACTGCCTTATTAGCCATGCAGGAATTTCATCCAGCTCCAAACATGATGCTGGACCCATCTTCCCTAAACCACATAGAATAGCCAGAGGGTTTACACTCTGTCAGCAGGGCCTACTCCCCCTAACCAGCAGGAAGCAGCTACAGAAAAATGACCTTAGCCCTTCAGCTTCCCCTTAAGAATAAGGGTGTAAACTCTCTGAGGGGGGAAAGTTGAGGCAGATTAGTTTAGAGAAAGGGAAGACTTGGGTCACATCTGAAGACCCAGCAGGCAACATGGCTGTGAGACCCCGCCTAGAAACCTGAGGGATCCTGCAAGACCCTGGCCACAAGAATCCCATTCAGGGTCAAGGGAAAGCCCCGGATACCCTCTAAAGGCCTCACTGTTGGCCCCCTGAGAACTAATAGGTAGGACAACCAATCAGAACAGCAAACAGTTAGGGCCCCTCTCAAACATGAAGGGGGAGGAGGAAAGTCTTTAAAAAGCCCTGACCTGGGGTCCCACGTGCATGTCTCACTCTTCCTTGAACTGTGTACTTTTCTCATTTTGTTTCTTAATAAACTCTACTCCTTTGCCTACCCTATGGTGTGACATTAAATTCTTTTATGTGACAAAGCCAACAACCTAGAAGCCCAAAACCCAGAGCCTTCTGCTAACACTTATGGGGTGCATTTTAAATTAATGTAATTTTATAACCATGTAACATTTACATGGTTCCAAAATAAAGTCTAATAAACTCAGTATTTTTTAAATAACAGCAGTATTCATTTATTTTTCCCCTCCCCCACCCTGTTGTGTTTGCTGTCTGTGTCCATTCGCTGCATGATCTTCTGTGTCTGTTTCTATTTTTTTTGTCTTCTCTTCTCATTTTCTCCACTAGGCTTCACCGAGATTTGATCCTGGGGACCTCAGATGTGGGAGAGAGATACCCTGTCGCTTGCGCCACCTCAGTTCCTGGTTTCTGTCATGTCTTGCCTTGACTCTCCCCTGTGTCTCTCTTTTGTTGTGTCATCATCTTGCTGTGTTGCTCGCCATACAGGCCTGCACACATTTACCAGGAGGCCCCGGGGATCAAACACTGGTCCTTCCATATGGTAGATGGAAGCCCAGTCTCTTGAGCACATCTGCTTCCCTAAACTAGGTATTTTCAGTAAAAAACATTTCTACTTCTGTCCCTTCTACTTTGTTGCCCCTCCCTACAGATAAAATTTGAACATTGTTTTTCCTTGGGATATAATTCACACATCATAATATTTAACCTTTAAATTATACAATTAAGTGTTGTTTAGTTTATTCACAATGTTGCGCAACCATCACCACTATCTCATTCCAGATCGTTTTTTAAAAAGATTTCTTTATTTCTCCCCCTACTCGTTGTTTACACTCACTGCCTGCCCTCTGTGTGCTCTCTGTTTCTGCTCATCTGGGAACCAAACCTGGGACCTCCCATGTGGGAGGGAGGTGCCAGTTGTTTAAGCCACATCCGCTCCCTACTCGTTGTCTCTCATTGAGTCTCCTCATTGCATCTCCTTGTTGTGTCATCTCAGCCACATCAGCCCTGTGTCAGCTCGCTGTCTTGCTCATCTTCTTTAGGAGGCACCAGGAACCGAACCTGGGACCTCTCATGTGGGAGGCAGGTGCCCAACTTCTTGAGCCACATCCACTTCCCCAGATCATTTCTATCATCCCCAAAAGAAACCCTGTATCCATTTAGCAGTCACTCCCCATACCCTACTGCCTCACAGAGGTTGGCAACCCCTAATCTATTTTCTCTCTGGATTTGCCTGTTCTGGATATTTATATAAATGAAATCATAAAATGTGTGACTTTTTGTAACTGGCTTCAAGTTAGCATCGTGTTTTCAAGGTTCATTTATTTTGTATCATGAATCAGTACTTCATTCTTTTTTATGGCTAAATAGTATTCCATTGTAAGGCTATAAACTATTTTGTTTACCCATTCATCAATTGATGGACAAATAATCTGTTGTTATTTCCATTTTTTGTGTATTATGAATAATGTTGCTATGAACATTGGTGTACAAGTTTTATGTGGACATGTTTTCAATTCTCTTGTATATATATCTAGTGTGGCAGTTTGAGATTATTTATGAATCCCAAAAAGAGAAATTATGTTTGTAAACTAATCTATTCCTCTGGGTGTGATATCCTTTGAATGCATTAGATTCAGCTGACATGTCTTGATTAAATTACCTGTTAAGATTAGGGCTTTGATTTGACCACGTCAGTAGGGAATGACTCAGAATGAGTCCCTGCCCCCTTGGTGGGCTGATATAAATGGACACTCACTCAAGAAGACACACAGAAGAGGAGAGAACTTTGTCATTTCGGTCCTGTCATGTGATAGAAAAGAGAAGTCTCAAACAGCTAAAGCCCTGGAAGAGAGATAAGCCATTCGCCTGATAGTTTGCAGCTGAGCAGTTGAGCAGCTGAGAAAGCCTGGAAAGAAACGAGTCCTATGCCAGACTGATATAGGAAGCCCTGAGAGACAAGCCCTATGCCAGCCTACAGCTGAAATTGGAAGCAGCTGGGCCCATGGAGACTTAAGAGGAAGAGTGAAAGAGAGACCAGGCAGAGATTGCCCACCATCTTGCTTCAACACGTGGCAGCTGACTTTGGTGAGAAAGTACCTCTTATGGTACCTTGAGTTGGACTTTCCACAGCCTTGGGACTGTAAGCTTTTGCCCCAAATAAATACCCTTTATAAAAGCCAACAGATTTCTTGTACTTTGCTTCAGCAGCCTTCTGGCTGACTAATACACCTAGATATGGAATTGCTGAGTTATTGATAACCCTTTAAAAAAAGTGTTTAGTTTATCCTTCCATTAAAAAAATGTGTACATTAAAAATGGATTTATAAATATCCACTTTCTTTAATAAATGGTAGTATCACACACATACTTGTTTTTCGCCTTGCTTTTTTTTTCAGTTAAATATATCCTTGAATGCGAATATTCTCACTGACCTGATTTTGTGATAATCACGGTAGGCTAAACATTTGCTATATTAGAAACCATGCATGTGTCCCCAGACCTAGTTTTTCTCCCTAGGTCTGATTTTTAGAATGCTGGTGATAAACTAAGACTGCTTTGTTATATGACCATCCTGTATGGGAAAAGACTGTAACTTTGGGTATCTTTGGTCAACCTTAAGAGATATAGCAGGGGGATGGATGTGGCTCAGATGGTTGGCCGTCCTTCTCCCATATGGAGGGACCTGGGTTCGATCCCCGGGACCTCTCAGTAAAAATAATAAATGAAAAATATAGAAGGCGTGTGGGCCGCGCGGCCCGTGTGCAGATGCGCCACCCGGCCCTGCGAGTGGGTGAGCTGCCAGGCCCCACGAGCTATGCAGCAAGATGACGACGTAACAGGAGAGTGACACAAGGAGAGCCAAGACAACATGCACCGAAAAACCAGGAACTAAGGTGGCACAGGCGGTAGGACGCCTCTCTCTCACATTGGAGTTTCTGAGGATCGAATCCCAGTGAGGACAGGAGGAGAAGGATGAGAAGAGAGGGCAGGAAATGGACACAGAGAGTTGCCCAGAGAATGGACACAGAAACAGCAAAACCTGGGTGTGGGGGAAATGGATAAAAGTAAATAAATAAATCCTTAAAAAAATGCGTAGGGGAGGAAGATACGGACTATCGTTAGTAGTAATACTTTGATGATGCTCTTTCATGATTTGTTAACAAATGTTTCACAACAATTCAGGGTGTTTGTGTGTGGGGGTGATGTGTCGGAGCCCTGTATGATGTTATGCATGTTTGTTTTGTAAGTGCACAATGTTTACTGAACACTTATAGTTTACGTATGTTCATGTATGAATGATATACTTCAGTAAATTGTTTAAAAATAAATAAATAAAATATACCCTTGAAAACAAAAATCACAAACAGAAATGTATAGCTTAGAAATCAGTTCATATCAATATACTGAGATACTTCTCACCTCTTTTTATAGCTACATGATTAGGATGTGCCAAGCTTTATTCAATCAGGGTATAAGGTATTTTCTGTAAACATGCAACTTCTCTAAGTAAAAACAAACAATGTGTTTAGGCCATTAACATATATTATACTTAGTACTATTTTTGGATTTATTTCTCCTCTTATATTTGTTGCTTTCTGTTTATCATACCTTTTAAATTTTATTATTATTTTTAATTTTGCTTATTTTGAACTTCCACTCCTGCCTTCTATTGTCTTGATTGGGCTTTGGGGTTCCTTTCTTTTTTAAGACTAAATTTTAATCTCGGCAGTGTGACATTTTCTTTATTACAATTTTTACCTGTGGTTCTTTTATTTCAGAAGCTGGAGATCATCTTTTCATTAAGTTGTAGTTCCTTCCCCTTCCTCCAATTTAGGAATAATTTGGGTAAGTTAATATGAAATTAATTTTTTATTTACACATCATAATTTAAGTGTACATGAAGCACTCAAAATTGTAACTTACAATGTACCAGGCTTTTGAAACAAAATAACATTTTCATCATAACCTTTTTGTACTGTAAAAATAGTCTCTGTACATGCTTACTACCAAAAGATAGTCTCTTGAATATTCCTATTTTTAGGAAATATATACCAAATATTTAGCCATGATATCTGTAACTTATCTGCAAATGGTTTGGGAAAATAATTATAAACTGTCTTGGTAGAAAGAGAAAGAAAATGGTTTTTTAAAATGGCAAAAAATGTTAACAATAGGTAAATCTGGGCAAAAGGTATATGGCTGTTTTTTGTATTATTTTAATTTTTGCAAAAGTTTGGAATTATTTCCAAATAAAAAGTTTAAAAACTCCATATTAAACAAAGATTTAAAAGAGTCTTTTTGTGAAATTTCCTGTGCATGTTAAGTAAAACAACTATCTTAGCATCTCTGATGGTAACTGGGTGCCACCCAGTGTTCAATTTCTGCAACTACTAATCTTACAAATTCAAACCCAAGTTCTCAAAACCGCATTTGGAAATGCCTTTTTAAAAATTTCTTTGTGGTGGCAATGTAAGATTATGAAAAGAATGTGTGTGATATCAAAATTAGTATAAAAATAACCACATGCTACTAAAATATGAAAAACAAACTCATGCATTGTGACTTTAAATGCAGGTTTCTGCCCCTTAAATTTTATCAAAATCTCAAGAGGTCAGCTGGAGCATACATAAGGACACTCTGATCAGTGCACAGACTGGTCAAAACTATCTATGATAATTACAGGGCAAATAATTCATTTAAAACATGCATTTACAGGAGGTGAAGTGGCCACAGTGGGAAAACTAATAACACATTTCCCCCCCTTTTCACAGATGTTGTGGTCTTTTACCCAAGAAAATTCCATTACAACAAAAGAACAAAGTGGGTTTAACATTTGAGTTAAGATAAAACAGTATCATCATTTTTTAAAAAGAAACATAATACTTTAAGACAAACAGTCTGCTTTACCAAATGTCACTCATACTTCTTCATGAGTTGTGAAATTGCATAACAATCCTCAGAAAAATTGTAATGTAAAATGTTGAGTTCACCTTAGATAACCTCAATGTCTTCGCTATCATCTCCAATGTATCAGATTGGATTTTGGCATCATCTCCAGGAACAAATGTAAGCTACCTCTGGCAGTAGTTTGTACAGAAAGTTCACTATATGCCTTTGGATATCCAGCTTCATCAGCAAAGAATTGTAAAATTATATCACTTTGTTATCCAGTAGGCTGGTTGTCTCACCTATATAATGGCTGAAGTCTTTTTATCCAAGCCCTTTTTCTCAATTTTCTCCTGAACATCAAAACACTTTGCTTCTGGGGAGTGGATGTAGCTCAAGTGGCTGAGTGCCTCCTTCCCATGTATGAGGTCCTGGGTTCCATCCCCAGAACCTCCTAAAAACAAACTAAAGAAAACCGACTCTCACTAGGGAGTGGATGTAGCTCAGTGGTTGAGGACCTGCTTCCCATGTACGAGATCCTGGTTTCAATCTCCAGTACCTCCTAAAAAAACAAACAAACAAAAAAACCACATTGCTTCTAACTGTCCATTTAGGTTACCTGGATCTACTGGTCCATCCCTTGGAACACTAGTTCTTTTATCTCAGACTTGTTCTTGTACTTACCTCTGGACCTATTTTTGTCTTTGTTGGTGGACATGGCTGTGTTAGAGGTCTGGGTCTCCATCCCAGGAGGGTTCATGGGTCCAGCAGTCATGGCAGCCTAGTGGCATGTGAGCCTCCAATTGAAGTTTTCTTTTCCCCTCTATTTTTTTTTTTTCAAGCTATACATTTTACTATTTTCTTAATGAACTCTCTTTAAACTTAACCAGGTATATTTGATGAAGTCAAACAATCTTTACTTCCACCTTCTTCCTGAATCTAAAATGCTTTCATTTCAATCATCCTTCTTTCATATTTTCTGTTAACATTATCTAGTTGCTCACGGTCCCTTCTTGCATCTCATTCATTCTGGGTTTGATTTTCTTCTTGAAGTATATCCATTAATTATTTTTTCAGCAACTTTCAGTAAGTGATTAATTCAGTCTTTTTGTTTTTTTGCATGAAAATATTTTCATTTTGTCTTCTCTCGTGAATGAGCTGTGTATTGATTTCTAGATTGACAATTATTTTCCCACAGCAGTTGGAAGGCATTCCATTGTCTCCTGGACAATGTAAAGTCAATTTAAAGTCCTGTTGTAAAGTCTACTATCAGTTTGTTTCTTTTGTAGTAACATGTTTTACCCCCTCCAGATTCTTTTTAGACTTTCTCTTTTTTTGTGTGTTTTTCAGTTTCACTAAGGTGAATGGAGCAATGAGCTTATTTTGATTTTTTTTTCTGATTTGGACCAAAGTGATCCCTGAAAGCAGGTATTCATATCTTTCACCAAGACTGGAAGGTTTTCTTCCATTTATCTTTTCATTCTTTCTTTCTGGAATTCTTTCTTTTCTGGAATATGGAAACATATTCTAAATGTTTACCCTTCTCACCATATCTTCCCTGTCTCCTAATCTCTTGGTCATAATCCCTTCTGTTTATCTCTCTGTGGTATTTTTAAGTCATTTTCTCAGATCTACCTTCTAGATCACCAATTCTCTCTTTGTAGTACAGTACTAGAAAAACCCAGTATAGCTTAAATATTAAGGCATTGTACTATACCTTATAATGTTAGAAAAATTCAATATAACTCTTGCTCACCTGTCAGGAGGCACACAGAGCTACAGATTTAACATTAACCAGATTTAGCTCACATCCATTGTTATCTGTATCTTCACATCAGTCGTTATCTGTACATTCACATTGGTACCAACCCCCATCCTTATCATTCCACAATTACTAGACCCCAGGTACTATGGGTATTTTAAGATTAAAGCAAAAACTAATTTTTCTGGACCCTCTTTAGGAATATCACCCTGATAATTAACTTCCTTTGTCTCCACTGGTATAAAATCCGTGAGAAAAACTGTATCAGTTAGGCATTGTTTATGAATTCCAAAAATAGATATTGGATTATGTTTGTAAACTGGTCTGTTCCTCTGGGCATGTTCCCCTTTGATTGTATTAAGTTCTGAGGTTTCACTTTTACTTGATTAAATTATGATTAAGGCTTTGATTTGGCCATGTCAGTAGGACATTGAGTCCCTGCCCCCTTGGTGGGTGGTGACTCACAGGGAAAATGATAGGGCAGAAGAGAGAGTTGGAGTTTTGATGCTGGAGCCCCGGGAAGTAAATACCTAGAGAAGTGGATACATGAGGAAAGAGAGAAAGCTAAAGCTCTGATAGTCTACAGCTGACCTTGTGAAGAGAGCAGAGCAGCTGAGTCCTGAAAGAAACAAGCCCTGGGGAGACAGACAAGCCTTATGCTAACCTATAGCTGAGAAAGGAAGGAGCTGGGACCATGGAGCCTGAGGAGGAAGAGGAAGCCTGAACCCTGACAGACATCAGCAGCCATCTTGCTCCAACACGTGGCAACAGATTTTGGTGAGGGAAATAACTTATGCTTTATGGCCTTGTGGCTAAGCTTCTACCCCAAATAAATACACTTTATAAAAGCCATCAGATTTCTGGTACTTTATATCAGCATCCCTTTGGCTGACTAATACAAAAACCCTGAATGGTGAGGCTGGTTTGAGATTGTATATCTCCAGTCTTCTGCTGGAGAATAAATCCTCTTTTCCTTCTTAGCCTAGTTCAGTGTGTTTATCTGTTCTGCCATGTGGAGTGAAAGAACCCAGCTGAGGATCACTCCAGCTCCTCTTCATTTTCAGTTTTTTTTTTTTTTTTCAATGGGATGTTTTGCTCATTCTTTTTTTTTTTTTTTTTTTTTAATTTCAACAACTATTTTTCACTTCTCAAATTCTATTAGAATCTTCTCAAAACTTTTTTTCCAAATTTGCTTCCCACCCCCCCCATAGGTCTTGCTCTTTTCCTTAGTTTTCTTTCTTTAAAATGTCTTTAATAATTTTAAAGACACTTATTTTATTCTCAGATTATCTTTTTATTATCTCAAATTCTGGTAGTTGTGTTCACTGGCTCTCACTTATGGTGGAATATTTACTTGTGCTTTAACAATTTTTTACAGTAAACTCCTCTTTAACGGGGGTTTATGTTTTCTGTCTATGACCTGACATTATTCCACAGAAAAGCCTAGATTTCTGCAAGGAGCTCAGGGGTATACCATTTTATGTTAATTTCTCACCTGGTGGCTGGGGGTAGAGTTCCTGGATCCTGAAAATTTTACACCAAAATTGGGTGAGATATTAGGCCCAGGGTTAAAAATTTCTCAAAAAGGATCTGTTTTATTTTTTAAAATACAGCATTCCCCACCTTGTTGTTTTGTGTTCGCTGTTTGCACTCTGTGTCCATTCACCGTGTGCTTTCTGTGTCTGCTTTTTTTTCTCTTTAGGAGGCACTGGGAACCAATCCCGGGACCTCCGGTGTGGGAGAGAGGCACTCAATCACCTGAGCCATCTCATCTCCCCGGTCTGCTGCTTCTCTCACTGTCTCTCCTCTGCGTCTTGCTTTGTTGCATCATCTTGCAGCGCCAGCTCTCTGTGGCATGTGCTGTCAGCTCTCGTGGTGTGGGCTGAAGGATCTGTTTTTAATCCAGTGTCCAGAACAAAGCCAGACAAGCTTTCTTGACATCTTCCTGAGCTGGTGGACACACTTCATTCTGGTCCACTCTTTCACTGAAGGTGTCAGCCTTCAAAGGTCTCCATTTATGCACCTCCAAGTTTTGTCTCCAGTCCCTTTGCTGCTTCCAGGACAGCCACAGGATTATCTCCTGTGCTTACTTCCTCGGTTTTCCATTCCCTCTTCACTCTAGCACTTAGGAATTCTCCTTTCTAACCTGTGAGTTTAGCCACTCATTTAAGAGGATAATTGTTAAATTTTATTTAGCAATTTTTCTTTGAATGGGGGAGTAGATTTTCCCAGTCCTCCCTCTTACTTGAACTGGGGGACTTGGTGTTGTTGAAAGATAATTTTCAAAAAGAATAAAATCATGACCTATGTAAATGAACATGTGTTTCAGACTGTATTTAACTCATTATTAATAAGGGAACAGGTATGAAGTCAAAGAAGTACATATTTATTTGGAGTAAGATTGAAATGAATTTACAATGGACAGGTTTTTCCTATGGGGAGGAGAAAGGTCAATTGAAAACTCCACCTGACAGAATTATTGGCATGTCTATAGACAAGAATTATTTTGTATTGCTATCACTTACCTCCAGTTCACAGAATTGTAATCAGATAACCCAATAACCCTAGATAGTGCATTTTCCATTGGAGATACTAAATAATTTTTTTTTCCTATTTCCAAAAATTTTCCTTACAACCTTTAATTTTATAATAATTTTTTCAGAGAAGATTTGGACATTTATTTTCATAATGGAAGAAAACAGCATTTTCTTCTCTGTCTTTTGCTCAGATGATGGAGCTTAATTTGTGGAGTTTTAACAGGATTTTGTCTAGGTCCTTGGCTAAACTGCAGGAAATGAATTTCAAGGGCACACCACGTTGATTAGGCCAGTAATTTATTAAGGTAGGGAGGGAAGAGAAATGGGAGAAGATAACAGATCATAGGGCCCAGGTAGAGAGGAAGGGGCTGAAGAGTGATAAAGAGGGCTGATTTACAGACTACAATTTCCCGTTATAGATTATAAATGTCCAGGTTTTACTTGCGTGTTGATTCATGTGGGGGCGAAGAAGGCCAGAATACGGCACGAACAGGAACTGGGACAGGGCAAAGGCAAGAGAGAGAGAGAGATTTGGCCTTTGCACTTGCTTTTTAAACCATTAATTATTCTGCCCCTTTGCTAATGGTGTGGGAGGAATCCCAGCTGTTTGCTGTTTTGATTGATTACCCCACCCATCAATCCCCCAGGAGGGCCCAATGATAAGGTCCCTGGAGAATGTCTGGGGCTTCTCCTGGTTTCCAGAGGAAATCTTGTTCCGAATGGCAGAATCTTATGACAGTATTCCAGCAGCCATCTTGGGAGTATGGATGTCCATGTGGACTTCTTGCCAGATTTCAGATCCATCTATTGATTCCCTATTTTACTAGCCTGCTTCATTCCCCACTCAGAGAGTTTACACCTTTATTCTTAAAGGGGTGCTGAAGGATGATAGTCATTCTTCTGTAATTATTTCTTGCTGGTTAGGGGCAGTAGGCCCTACCTGATAAGGTGTAAAACCCTCTGTCTCTTCTATCACGGTTGGAGGAAGATGGATCTGACATCCTGAGTGAAGCTGGATGAAGTCCCCATATGGCTAACAAGATGTTGATTTTGGAAGAAATAAGCTTGATTAGAATTTTGAGGATATATGGTCCCACTATGAGGATGCCTTTAAAGGTTGCATCTCCCTGAAGTTGGTGGGTTTCATTTTGCAGGTTTTGAATACCCTTTAGGACTGTTTCAGAGTGATTTACATAGAGATGGCATTCTTCCTTAAGGAAAGGAGACATTCCTCCCTGTGCTGCTGTTACCGTGTCAAATACCCTGCGATTTTGTAGCACCTCAGCAGCAAGAGAGTCTGCTTGCTGTTTTAGAGCTTCTAAGGCATGGTGGTTTCGTTTATGCCATTAGTTAGCTCTAGGGAGTGACTGAAATAGATAATGGGGTTTGATATAAATTGCCAACCTCAGTTTTTGATGGTGGTGATTATGCCTAAGGTAGCTAAAAGGGGAATGAGAAGAGACATTGCCTTTTTAGTTATTGTACTGGAAGAAACAAATGAAAATAGACAAGGTTTCTTAAAGAGTGTTGGGTTAGAGACACAGACACTATTTAGCTTTGTCTCTTGAAGAGGTATTTCAGGCCGTCCAATGACTGGCACTTGTATGTCCCCTCAGATGCTTTTGGTGAGCTGACACTTCCTTGGGCAGATGGCTTCACTCAAGATAAGAGCACCAAGCTGGGAATTTCTTTAATTATAATAGCCATGGGAGTGATCAGAACTACAGAGAAAGTTTCCTTCCATTTTTGCTCTAACTGAGAGTGAGACTTGTTTTCTTGCCAAGTTTTGATCAGAACCTGGTTTCCAGGTCCTGGGTGAGGAAAGGTTGCCCATGGACCATCTCAAAGGGGCTAAGCTGAAGTGGGTCTTAGCCACCTTGTTTGCTGTTTCCCTTCTGGCAGGAAATGCTTAGCCCTGGCAGGATGGCATGTGGGTTTGCCAGTCCTCCCCAGGGTATGAGAGGAACAAGTTCTGGAACAAGGGCTAAGAGGGATAACTGGGTTAAGCACATTCATTAACTACTTAGAAAATGAAGTTTACCAGGACTTTTAACATGTTCAATGTCCCTCTGCATGTGATTTAGGATAGAAAAGAAATCACCATAATCATCAGGTATGTATCTAGAATAGGATATAAGTACAGTACTTAATACTAATTAATGCACTAAGTTTTTGTTTGAGCTGCAATTAATAGACTTAAGTTCCAAGTTTGCAATACCTTACATGTTATCTCTCCATGGGAGCAAGCCATAATGCCAATTGTGTTTAAGATCTACTTACAGTACTCTGGTGATCATTGCTAACCCTGGTATGTCCTTCACACAGCCAGCATGCTGCAGCGTGTCCTAGAGAGAAGCTAGGAAAGTAGGTTCCAATATTCCACTGGCCTGGTGCATAGCATCCTTTGGCACTATGAAACAATGCCAGTCTGGAGATGATATTCATTGTACATTTGGTCATTTTGAACAATCTTTGATTGTTGCAGGAGTTTGAAACTGCAACATAGTCTCCATCCACTTCAGGAGCACAACTAGAGATGTAGTAGACACCTTTATTATTTTAGGGGTCAGTGACCAACCTAGCCAATAACTCAAATGGAGAGACAACCTGCAGTGCATTGAAGCCCTGATTTAGTGCACGAGAGTTTGACAATGCTGAAGTCTATCTCTTGATTTTTATACATTTTTTTAAACACTTCCAGTGCAATGTGTAACATCAAATGTACTTTTTAGTACTTTGCTTCTTCCACACTTTAACCATGAAGATGTTAATTAGCAGGTATTTTACTTTAGCAGTACAGGAAAAACTACTTTTTCCATTTTTTAATGAAAACTGAAGGTTCCCAATGGAATCAAGATTATCTTTCATTACCACTCCTTGAATATGCAGATTGAGGTGGCTTCCGATAGGTTTCACTGCTATGAAGTTACTTTTTGCCATTAATATCAATTTAGGTTCCTAGTTAGTAATGGCTTCCTGGAATTAGCCATTTAAATGCTTCAGTTTAGAAGATGCTTTTACAAACTCTTTATAATTGACTACAACCACATGGACTGATTAATTTATCTTAGATTACAATTAGCAACCAATGGAATTTACTTTATCCATTTAAAAGAGGGCAGATCTATGTTTCTTTAACTTACTTTCATTACATATAAACCTAACTTTCATCACTTTAAAGATTCAACAATCTATACGCTTCATATTTCATAAACCCAGGGAGATAACACCCAAGCTAAATAAAATTGAAGCTGTTATAATTTATGCAAGGAATGTTTTTTTTTTTCCCTTTCTTTTACAGGAGGCTAAAACTCCTTCAATAATATTATAAACTGTAAATAATCTTAAAAGCACACTAACTGCTAGCTTCTGGAAAACTGTTTATTTTTAAAGATATTTCCATAGACTCACCCTTATGTTAAGGCTGTTAAAAGGTTGAAATTGAGGAATTACAGGACAAACTATGATTTTTAATTCCCCAGCTTAGAAGATAGTTTCAATCTATCACACCTTGTCTTTTCCCCACAGATCTTGCAAAGAGAAGGCCATGGGGGTACGGCAGGTTAAAAAGCTTAGGAAAAACTTTTTTCCTTTCCCAAGTTTCTATATTTAGATTTCTATATTACCTTTTCATCCTGCTCAGCCTAATTTGGGCTCCAGGAGTACTTATTCACATGTATAACCTCATATTTGATTTTTCAATTTGAATAGAGCTCATCTAAGAATTTTCACTTGTTAATTTGATATTAATACCCCAATGTATGAAGTTATATATTGAACAAATAGGCAGACACGAATAGAGTTTGACACAGAAACACAGGACTCACTGTTATAATTTTCATTCTCTTACAAAATAAGTTTAAATGTAAGATAACATTTAAAAGATTTCTTTGAAACTCCTTTTACTTACTCTAATTTGCACTGTGATCATGCAGTTTTGCACAAGAATTTCATTCCTTAATTATTGGCTTATAAACAAAATGTCTCCAATGCATTAGTACAATTTTCCTTTGCTTCAGAACTTTATTTCTCTCTTTGACTTTAGCAGACCTTGGATGAGCAAAACTAATTCTATGTATACTCACTGAGAGTAGCAAAGCCTCAGGGAAACTGGTTTCTCTCATGAATTGCTGCCTTTAGGAACCCCAACAGTCAAGGCAGGAGGCCTCCCTTACTTCCCAGTCCTCCAAGATAACAGGACTCTGGTGGCCGCTGGACTGGAAGAGTGGACGTTCAACCCCGAGGGTCGAGAATTCCACCAGGCAGCGATTTAGTCTACATTTGGAGCCATGAGAGAAAGCAGGGTCACTAATACCAGTAGGACAGGAGACAGGGGTGTCTCAAGTTTGCTATCCCCTGAGCCATAGGGGCAGAAGCTGTTATGCAACAACCACAAACAAAGGCAAGGGGTGAGGCTAGGTGGGAAGTGATCATAAACAAAGGTATGTTCAGTTTAAGATTTATACTTACAATAGTAGGTTTAGGCTAAATCTACTGAGCTATAATATCAGTTATTATTCTTCTGCTGTTTTATAATATATAGGCATCTATAAATGATCTTAATTCTTAGTTACAGTTTCTAGTAAGTTTTTACTTTAAGGCAAATTGGGTACCTTAATGAACGAAGCCACAAGAATTTTATTAGTAACAGCTTTGCTAAGTTTTCTGCTTTTCTAGCAGTTGAACCAATTCCACTTGTGAGTTAAACATTAAATCCACTCACAGGACAGTATTGACATTTGAAGACTCATTTTTAGGTTACCTCTCACCATTATCCAATTTGTAACAGGTGAACCTCAAATCTGATTTCCTAGGCACAAGCAAACTGACAAAGTTAAACACAGATTTCAAAGTTGAACACAAAGTTAAGCACAGATTAAAACAGAAGAGAGGATTTTATACCCTTAGCATTTCTAGGAACTCTTTGATCTTAATTGACGGCACATGAGGTTTCTTATTTTCCAGGAGAGGTTTAGTAATGGGTCTGGATCTTGATCTCTATTCATATCTTTTATAAGCACAACTGAGTTTAAACTAATGGAAGTTTGAGGTGTATTTCCTCATTTCTTTAAGGAGACATGACATGAGGTTTCTGGCCCTCAGATCTATCTGTCCTCCTCTTTTACGCTGGCTTAACTGGAATTCAGGGTCTTATACGGAGGCTGCTCTCAGCTATACTGTGGCCACGTGAACCAGTAAGTAGGCAAATTTTCCTGATTCTTGAGAAGACACTCCTATTTTTTTGGTGGGCTAGAGACCTTGCCCATTATTCTAGGAAGAATGAAGAAGCGCTTTTTAGTCAACTGATCTGTCGCCCCAGAGTCCAAGTCTGACTAAAATGTTTACCACTCCAAATAATTTGGAGCTGATGCTCTGGTCTCAGCATCCTGAGAATTTAGTCCAGAGCGTTGCCGATGGGCGTTCCTATGGCCAACCTAGGTCTTGGGGGTTGCCTGAAAGCTCCAAAGTTCAGACCAAAGTGCCCAAGATGGATTGGTGGGAGACATTGGGGCAATTACCCACATCGAAGGGCCTGAGCAAGATCTCAGGGGACATTTGGCTGCCCTCTGAGTGGAAGGACCCAAGGAATGGGGGCTGTTCAGAGTTTACTGCTCTGGTTCTCGGCACCCCTGCATTCCAGGGTCTGAGATTGACTGCACTGTTACCCAAAAGCTCCTGAGCTAAGTCTCAGGGGAAGTTTGGTTGCTCTCTGAATCAAAGTTCCCAAGGCTTCCTAGGTCCTGGGGGAGACTCAGAGTTACTTCTCTGGTTCCCGCCACCCCAGGAATCACAGAGCCCCTGCTGCCACACGCTCCTGGGGCCATTCTGTAATTGGAAGACAGACTGAATAGATAGGATGGCTTCCAAGGCGAATACTGCTCCTTCCTGGAGAAGAGGCAGAAAAAACTTCTTCCTATTCTTACAGACATCTTAAAAAGCAGTTCTAGAAACTGGGAATTTCTCAGTTATACCAGCCATCAAAAGGCCATTAGGTGATTAGAGATCAATTGTTCTAGCTAACAGGCCTTGGAGCCCTGAGGCAATAACTTCCTTGCTAGCAAAGACATTTTCAGTTTTACAGTTTTTAAGACATTCCAAAGCATTTTAACACAAACCTGTAAAGAGATATTGAGTAGTAGGAAGTAGGAAGATAAAGGTGGGTAAAGGTTAATTATGAAGGAAGCCCTGGCCTGTGATCCCCCTGGGGAAGGGTACTCCCATGGCATCCATTGTGGCCCTGCCTGCTGCCCTCCCTCCCCATCCCAGACCTGGTAGCCGAGTATGGGCGATAGGAAGGCAGGCCTGCAAAGGTGTGGACCTGCGGGGAGGTGCAAGCCCCTGGCTCTGAGTCATTGCCCTGCTGCTGAAGACAGAAGGCAGGAGAAGGCAACGGCAGCCAGGCCCACGGGCAAAGGCAATGGCTGCTAAAAGGGCTTGAAAAAGCAGCTTTGCAGTGTCTGGTGCTCAGCTGGGGAACCTCTGTCTTGGGCTCCTACCCTGTGCCCCTACCCTCCTGGCTGGGGTCAGCTCTCACAAGCCTGGGTGCGTGGCGCGGACATAGTTCCCACACCCCGGGCTCTTCCCTCCCGGGATTACATCCTGTGGGCGCTCGTGGGTGAACCCGTTTAAGAAGGATAACCAAAAGAGGCCATTATACACGCTGTAGTCCATAGTTTCACTCTCCAATAACCTCCTGGATGTCAGAGCCAAATGTGTAATCAGATTTTGTCTGGGTCCTTGGCTAAACTGCAGGAAATGAATTTCAAGGGCACGCCACGTTGATTAGGCCAGTAATTTATTAAGGTAGGGAGAGAAGAGAAATGGGAGAAAATAACAGATCATAGGGCCCAGGTAGAGAGGAAGGGGCTGAAGAGTGATAAAGAGGGCTGATTTACAGACTACAATTTCCCATTATAGATTATAAATGCCCAGGTTTTACTTGTGTGTTGATCCATTTGGGGGCGAAGAAGTCCAGAATACGGCACGAACAGGAACTGGTACAGGGTAAAGGCAAGAAAGAGAGAGACAGATTCAGCCTTTGCACTTGCTTTTTAAGCCATTAATTATTCTGCCCCTTTGCTAATGGCATGGGAGGAATCCCAGCTGTTTGATGTTTTGATTGATTACCCCACCCATCAATTCCCTGGAAGGGCCCAATGATAAGGTCCCTGGAGAATATCCGGGGCTTATCCTGGTTTCTGGAGGAAATCTTGTTCCAAATGGCAGAATCTTGTGCGAGTTTTCCAGCAGCCATCATGGGGGTATTGATATCCACGTGGACTTCTTGCCAGGTTCCAGATCCAACTATTGATTCCCTATTTTACCAGCCTACTTCAGGGTGACAAAAAAAAAAAGGTATTATTTTTAATATCATTTCATCCATTTTCTCCTGAAATTTTTGAGAAAATGTAAGGGGTCATTAAACGAACATTTGGATCCTAGTCTATCACTCTTAGGATATTAGTCTATCAGGTTCTTTTATCTATTTATGGAAAAATGGGTGATGGGTGGCAAGGGGCAGTTGTTGACTCGTAGAACATGCAGAGTATAAAGACTTTAAGGTTCTAGGGACAGAAAACCCATTCACCATTGAGCTACTCCAAAGAACTCCTTGTGAAACATATTTTGGCAACCTATACAGGATTTTTGAAAGATGGAGGTTCTATTCAGGATTTTCCTTTAAATTTCAGGATTGGACCTTATCACCGTTATTCATAGGAAGAAAGACTAAGCAGATTTGGTCACATTTTATCACAAAGCTGAAAGTACTTTTGGGGCAGTCGTGCATGTTCTGCCCAGGGAAATGGGACTCTAGAAGTTAGAAGGATGAAATAGTGGGGAAAGATAAAAGGCAGAAAAGATCTGAAAAAGATCATCCAGCATCTGAAATATGGTAGCTCTGCTTTTTGCTCATTTTATGCCTTTGTCTGTAAGGCAAGGCCAGTTTTCCACACAGAGAGGCCCTTGATGCAGGCCGTTACTGTTTCAAGCAGAATGGAGAAAGGGGGTGAGGAAATGTGTGGAAAGTGTTATCTCACAATGTAGGGGGGAATGAAAAATTTTCAAGGGATTGATAAGTTTGCTCTGAACTTTCATGTAAGTAGAATTCTGAATGGAATTGCTAGGTTGAAGGGTATGTGAATATTTTACTTAATCAGTTTCATGCGGTCCTTACAGATTAATTTAATAAAGCTTGCATGACAACATGAAAAGTCAATGTGAGAAAGGCAGAATATAAAACAAGTGTACCCATACATCCATACTGAAAGAGAATATTGAAAATATTAACTTGGTGGGCTTTTTTTATGCTGATAGGGTTATGTGTGTTTTTCAGAAAACTTGTTTATATTTTGATCCATGGGTCTAAAATAATAATTTGATGGTTTTAAAAAATGCTAGTAAAACAAGAGGGAAAAATACGCCATTGGCTTATTATTATTGCAACTGCGACTTAGTTGCAACTTTTCACTTTTTACCCTTATATATAACCCCGAAGTATATTAAATAATACATAATATGAGATTATTTAAGTGATAGTGGGAAATACCTGTGGGAAGATAATTTACTGAACTATTGTTTCAGGGTTTTCAGGTTTCAGGGATTCTGGCAGGACAACACACAGATGCAACCAAGAGTCAAATGTTCTTCTCGTCTTTTGTGAAAGTCCAGAGACTGTGAAGTCTGGAGTCTCTGCTCCAGGACCAAGGACCAGGAGCAGAGACCTGGAGGCTGGGCAATCCCCTGAAGGCTGGAAGCTTAAGCTGGAAGCGGAGTGAGTGTGGGGTGCCCTTGGAAGAGAAACCCTGGCCAGAGGTGTAAGCTGAGGCCCCCGCCCAGGGCCCACTGTGGGCAAGAACCCAGAGGAATTCATCGGGGGTCAAGATGGACTATAATCTCTTAAAAGAAACTATAGGTATAAATCGTTGTGACCTTGACAATCTTAGGGTCATGGAGAAACGGAGACCCATTTTCCTGTTCTATAAATGCCTCCCAAGAGTTGAGGCAGCCCACCAGAGGCACGAGACCCCCTTTAAGACTGAGATGGCATTTCCTGCCACACCGGGAGAGAGGGTACGAATTAAGGTGATAGAAAATAAAATAAGCCCGAGTTTGTGGCATGAAAGTCACACTATAAAGCAGAAAAACCAGGTAGAGAACGAGAAAAGAGGAGGCTTGACGTGAGAGTTTATTTCCAGTGCTTGTGAGCTGAGGCCAGTTGTCTAACATTTTTGATCGTCTATAAAGTGCGTGCCTACACAACATAATCAGGTGCAGCAGTGGTTCTCAAACTTGACCATGCACCAGAATCACTTGGAGGGCTCCCTGAAACAGATTGCAGTGCCCCACATCAAGCATAGGGCCTTATGAGTCACACTTCTAACAAATTGCCACTTGACACTGATGTTGCTTGTCCCTGGTCCCAGTGACAATACTTGGATAACTGCTGGGTATAATATATTGTTCAGATACTTTGAAATCAAGCGTCTTGAAAACCCAGTCCTGACCACTGCTGCTATCTAATGAGGTGCAATGTCAGTCATATCAAATGTTACACTCCCTTTAATTTTGGCTTGCTTCATTTTCAGATTTGAGAGCAGAGAATTTGGAGTTTACTAGATTCATTTCAAAGGCCAACCTGGAAGAACTTGTTTCAGTGCTTTTCCTTATAGTGGACCATAATTTTAGGAGATTTCAGAGTGTAATTAAAATAATCCTTGGTCATTTGTGTGATGTCTTTCAGTTTATAAAGTTTTCACATTTATTATCTGGTCAATGTATTTCCCTTAATATAAATATTCAAAAATATATCTTTGGGTCTTTCTAGCATCAGTCCTCTAAGGTGAATGAGTATTTTCCCTGTTTTGTGGTGTAAGTCATAGAGTTTGGTTTAAGTCCACACTGCTTCCCAGTGAGTATGTGTAGTTGTAGTGATCTATGATGTTACAAAGGGGTTGGTATTATGGATTTTTGAATAATAATAAGTTACTCTGTGGACATATGTTTTCATTTCTCTTGGGTATATATCTAGGAGTGGAATTGCTAGGTCAAATGTTAACTCTATGTTTAACCATATGAGGAATTGCCAGACTGTTTTTCATAGCAGCTGCACCAAATTACATTCTCACCAGCAGGGTACGAGGGTTCCAGTTTCTCCCCATCTTGCCAACACTTATTATTTCTTTTTGTTGCAGCCATCATAGTGGGTGTGGAGTGGTATCTCATTGTGGTTTTGATTTGCATTTCCCTGATGGCTAATAATGTTCAGCATTTTTTCATGTGCTTATTAGCCACTGCATGTCTTCTTTGGAAAAATATCTATTCAGATCCTTGGCCCATTTTAAAAAATGGGTCACCTATTTATTAATGAGTGATAATGGGTCTTTATATAATCTAGATACAAGTGCTTTACCAGATATATGATTTGCAAAAATTTTCTACTATTCTGCTGACTGATTTTCATTTTCTTGATAGTGTCCTTTGATGCACAAAAATTTTTAATTTTGAAGATGTTCAGTTTAGTTTTTCTTCTGTTGCATATACTTTTAGTGTCGTGAATAAGAAACCCAAGGTCACAACGGTTTATGCCTATATTTTTTTCTAAGAGATTTATAGTTTTAGGTCTTACATTTAGGTCTTTGATCCGTTTTGAGTTAGTTTTTGTGTATGGTATGAGATAGGGGTCCAATTTCATTCTTTTTCATGTGGCTATGCAGTTGACAGCACCATTTATTGAAAAGACTATTCTTTCCCATGGAATTGTCGGGGTACCCTTGTTAAAAATTAATTGACCATAATTGTGATCAATTCTATTCTCTTGAACTATATGTCAGTCTTTATGCCAATACCACAGTCTTGATTACTGTTGCTTTATAGTAAGTTTTGAAATTGGGCATGTGATTGCTCCAACTTTGTTCTTCTTTTTCAAGATTGTTTGGCTATTTGGGGGCCTTGAATTTCCACATGAATTTGCAAGTTTCTGCAAAGAAATCAGCTGGGATTTTGAGAGAGATTCCATGTTATCAATTGTGTAGATCAATTGGGGCGGTGTAGCTGTCTGGGAATTTGATGTAATTATGAATTCCAAAAATATAATTGGATCATGCTTGTAAACTGATCTGTTAATCTGGACATGATTAAGTTATGATTAGGGCGTTGACTGGGCCACGTCATTAGGACATTGAGCCCCACCCCTTGGTGGGTGGGGAATCGAATATAAAAGGCAAGGCAAAGAACAGAGTTGAAGCAGTATTTTGAGAAGCAGTTTTGATGTTGGAAAGAAGGCCCCAGGAGAAGAGAAGCAAGCCATTCGCCTGATCGTCTACAGCTGACCTTGTGGAGGAAACAGGCGCTAAGCCCGGTGAGAAACGCAGCCCCGGGGAAGAGAGGAACCACAAGAAGCCTGAACCCTGGCAAACGTTGGCAGCTGTCCTGCTCCAACACGTGGCAATGAACTTTGGTGAGAAGAAACTTAACACTTTATGGCCTGGTATCTGTGGACTTCTACCCCAAATAAATACCCTTTGTAAAGACCAACCCATTTTTGGTATTTCACATTAGCACCCCTTTGGCTGACTAATACAGGAGGCATTGCCATTTTAACAATATTAAGTCTTCTGATTCATTCATGAACATGAGATATCTTTCTATTTATTTAGGTCACCTTTAATTTTTTTCAACAATGTTTGTAGTAATCAGAGTATAAGTTTTGCATTTTTGTTATATTTATTCCCAAGTATTTTATTCTTTTTAATGTTATTGTAAATAGAATTATTTTCTTAATTTCATTTTTAGTTTGCTTGCTGCTAGTGCATAGAAATACAATTTATTTTTGTATATTATCTTGTATCTTGCAACCTTACTGAACTCATTTATTAGTTCTAATAGTTTTCAGTTGATTCCTTAGTATTTTCCATATACAAATAGAGATAGTTTTCCTTTTCAACCTGGATGACTTTTATTTAATTTTCTTGCCTTATTGCCCTGTCTAGAAGCTTCAATACAATGTTGAATAGAGTGGACATCCCTTTCTTATTCCTGATCTTAGTAGGAAAGCCTTAAGCATGATAATAGCTATGGGTTTTTCATAGATGCCCTTGATCAGTTGAGGAAATTATTCTTAGTTTGTTGAGTGTTTTTGTCATGATGGAGTATTGAAGCTATGAATATTCTTGCACATTACTTTGTTGAACTTGGATATACATTACATACTAATTTCAGATGGGTATATAAGGAGTGAAAAGACTGAGTCATAGGGTGTGCATAAGTTAAGCTTTAGTAGTCACTGTCAAACAGTTTTCCAAAGTGCTTGGACCAATTAATACTCCCATGATTTAATAAATCACCAGCTGAGGGAGCCTCTGCCCTACCTTTGCCCTCAATAACAGCTGCCTCTCAGTCTTCCTTCATACCTAGCACCATGGCTGTGGGAAACAGTTGCCAGACTTTGGCAAATGTGAGCAGTGTCCTAATTCACTACTCCCAGGGTGAGCTTTGGTGGGAATTCAATTTGTAGAATGGAAGAAATGGGCAATTTTGATCTTTGCCAACACAATATGTGAAAAATAACAACTTATTTTTATTTGCCATTTCTCTTGCTATTAATGGTATCAAAACATTTTTATAGGTTTGTCAGTGTATATTCTGTGATTTTTCTGTTCATGTCCTTTGCCTTTAAAAAAAAAAGATGTTTGGTTTTTTTTCTTACTGGCTTTAAACTGTCTTTGGGATTTAAACCTTGGCAGGGGCCATGCTAATCTCTGCACTCTTATTGATTATAATAGTATTGCTACAGATTTTGAAGAAGTTTTTTTTTTTTTTCTGATTAAAATGATAACACTTATTCATTGTAGGAAATTTGGAATCATGAAAATACCTAAAACTAAAATAAAAATGGAGAAATTATACTCACCTCTGGTCTAGTCGAATCTCTGTCCTATGAATTACACACTGTGGTACTTTTCCATGACCAGAGTTTCGGCTCTTTCCTGTTATCAAGTGAATTGGTAATCACAGGGGCTCTGCTGACCTCAGCCTAAGTTCCAGAGAATGCGAATAATCTTTGCTAACAAAAGAATCACAGAGTTAAAAGAGGCCTTAATGAGTTTTTTCCCCTCATCCTTTTGACCTTGCACAAGTCCAGAAAAACACTATTCCCTAGACTCTTCACCACCTCCTTCCAAAACACTTCACCTGGTCATTCTGAAGACAGAAAAGTTTTGCAAACATTCATTCCAAATCTCTTTAATGAAATTTAAGTTCACCCCTTCTTGTTGCTTTCTTAGCTACAGCAGGTAGCAATTGCTCACAATATTTCATGGGATATTCTTGCCTATAGTTCCACACTTTAGCTGTAACCAGTGGGTCAGAGGCACAGCCTCTTGCAGATAGCAGAAGTGTCCTTGAATAGACAAGGAGCTTTTTCATTTTAAACTTGTCTTCTTCTGTTGAAAAGCTTTTACTTCAACGTTTACGAATGCAGATGTTGAGGCAGACTACCTAGGCTTTTTTTTTGGAGGTTAGCCACTCTTCCTGAGCATCAGTTTTTTTCTCAGCTAAAATAAAAACAGTATTTCACCAATAGCCACTTTGGTCCCAAGTATAAAAATAAAAAGTGTAGAGGGGAGCCGATGTGACTCCATGGTTGAGTGCCCGCTTCCCACATATTAGGTCCTGGGTTCAATCCGCAGCCCTGGTACCTCAAATAAATAAATAAATAAATAAATTTTAAGTGTAGGGTTTTTTTATGTAGTGCTTTGGTTTTTTGGATTATTTTTGCCATGAGGAATACTTACATTACTTAAGGACAAAATACATTTGAAGAACAAGTAAATAGAAAAGGTATTATGTGCCTCTTCATGGTATTTGTGTATTTAGTTTAAGCAGAAATTCCTAGAAGAAAGTCTTTCCTATTACATTGTAGTTCTGTGTCAGACTTTTTAACCCTCTGATCACTTGTACTGTCCTCTTTGTATATTGCCCAGTTCTTCTGTGCCCACTGTCCAACTGAATATGAACTACTTGGCTAATTTGGGACGGTTCAGAGTTACTTAGCAGCACCAAATATAGTTAATGATCAGAGGTACTATTTTTTTCTAGTTGAGATTTTATGTAACACTACATGTTTGCAAAGTGCTGTTGGTCCCTTTAATCGGTAAGTATCATAACAGTTCTTTGAGGATTTATATGTGTATATATTTTTTCTCTTTTGTAATTTTGATGGAAGTGATGCTATTCATTTTTTAACTCTCTTGCAAGCACCAAATTTTAATAACTGCCAATTTTTTGACAAGAAACACTATCAAGAACTTCCCTCAAGAATAAAACAATGATTTTCATTCTTTCTAACATCCAGATCGAAGGTTTACGGAAACCAAAACAAAAAAAGCACACACAGAAATAAAAAGTAACAAAAGTCACATTCTAGGGGTTCAGTGCATTCAGTAGGCTTCATCGGGCTGCCTAATCATCCTTTGGCTGACTTTCAAAAAATAAGACCCTTGCTCTTCAAAATAAACATTTTCCATTTGCTTTTTAAAATTAAAAATAATAATTAAAAAAAAAAAACTTTAAAGAAATTCACAATCATTTGCCTGACTCGTTTCAGTATCATCTACAGCATATAAAGGTCAGGAGGACTATTTGCAGGACACATGATTAGGTGATATTAATCTTCAAGGTTTAGTTGTCTTCAAATCCCCACAACTCCAAGAAGGAAGGGACATAATCTCTTTCAAGAATTCCGTGGGACAATACAGGCACCCGAGGTGTTCCTCACAGAGCGATAGGGCTTCTGTCAAATTGACAGTTTCCCTGTGTAAAATATTTCCTATCCTGTTTCAATACTTTCATTGAAAGGTCAAGAATCAGTCTGAATGTACTACATATTGCATGATTCCATTTATATAAAATGTAAATATAAATCAATTTATAAAGATGGAGTTAGATTAGTGGTTATGTAGGGCTGGGAAAGGTAGAGGGATTGAGAGGTGACTGCTAAGGGGGTTGGAGTTTTTCTTTTTGGAGTAATGAAATTGTTCTAAAATTTTTGTAGTGATGAATGCACAGCACTGAGATTATAACTAAAGGCCATTGATTGTACACTTTGGATAGATTGTATGGTGTGTGAATATATCTCAGTAAAACTGCTTTTTAAAAAATCAGTCTGAGGAATTCCCATGTGGAATCTTCCTCTGGAGACATGGAGATTGGAACAGCTGTCAAATCATTAATCACATAATCAAACTTCCTCCCTTTTTTTGCATACTTCTTCAGTATTGGAATATAGGCTTCTACTAGATCCTGATAGCATTCTCCTTTAAGATTGTCTAAGACATCACCACAAGTTTTTTATACACACACACACACACACACACACACACACATATTTTGATGTACCGGGGCTGGGGATTGAACCCGGACCTCATATGCTCAGCCACTGAGCCACATCAGCTCCCCTGAGTTGGTTTTTTCATTTGTTTGCTTGTTGTTGGTTTTTTTTGTTCTGTTTTGTTTTTAGGAGGCAGCGGGACCTAACATGGGACTTCCCATGTGGGAAGCAGGCACTCAACCACTTGTGCCACATCCGCTCCTCGCATATATTTCTTACACCCATCCATCACTGCTTGGTCAATCTTTACCACAGGGACCATCTTTGGTTTCAGTTTGACTATGTCACATAAGATGCCCCCATCTCCACCTCCCATAATCAATACATCTTTGCCAGTATAATCTTCTTTTCCACTGCCCATGATGGCCTCAGTACATGCCAAATCACATCTGCCAAATTAACATCCCCACTGAGGATGAGAATATTTCCAAATTGCTTTGAATGTAGAATTTTAATTTTCTGATAAGCTAAGTCTTCATCGTACACCACTTCATGTCATGCTCAACCAAGAGCCCATCATCAGGGGGCCAGTATCTGTCAATGGCTCTTCCTTGAACTATGGGTGGTAACTGCTTCACTCTCCCAGTACTGTCCTGACTCAATTCTTTCATTCTTTCTTCTGCTTTTGAATCTTCTTCAAAAGATCACCAATTTGGGGGACGGATGTGGCTCAAATGGTTGGGCGTCCGTCTGCCATATGGAGGGACCTGGGTTC
>JAQZBX010019214.1:0-33980 GCA_029593785.1 Cabassous unicinctus
TTATGTATTTTTGGGAAATTCTTGCACATGTGGTTAACCATTTTGGCTTCATCCATGTGGATGTATTCATAGATTTTTCCTGTAATGAAATAAAATAAAATTAAAAGTATATTGTATTTAGAGAAAAAAATCTTTACAATAATCCAAAGTGGTAGACACTGCAATTATCCCCATTTTTACATGAGGATCCTGACAGAAAGGGGACCATAATAAAACAGAAGCATTTTCTTACTCATTTCACAGCCATGCTCTTAACTGCTATGAGAAACTGCCAGGAAATGATGATATAAATGTCAAAGAATGATAATAGTAAGAATTTATTAAGCCAGCTATTGTTCTAGGCACATTCAATATTATCTCATTCTGTGTAGATATAAATCTAATATTTTTCAGCAATAACTGATTATTTTATATATTAGAGTTCAAAATCATTCATTGACTACAACATCATGGTAACTAACTGCAATTTAGGGCTAAACAAACAATAGGTTTTTAATCTCTGAATTTTAGGTAATCAAGATTATGCCATCTGGTATTCCGAAACATCTTTTATTGCCCATGTAATGAATTTATAACTTATAAACTGGAAGATAGAATGAAAAAAATAATATTTGGATGTCAGACAAAAATAGCTATTTTTGAAATATACAGTCATTCTCTCATAATATTTGTCAGCTAAATTTTATTATTTTTGCAAAGTAGCACAATGAGTGGTATACAGTAAATACATAATGAATATATAAAAGTATAAATCAGACATATAAATTAGATAAATATAAACAATAAATAGAATTGAATGTTAGTGAATTGTTTCTTTCTTTGGTTTAGATTCTAAGAAGAATTTTAGCTAGAATTTGTGGGGGAATCACAATATTATTTTCTCTTGTTTAAAACTCAAGAATGAGAAAGAAATTGAAACAAATATTCCCAGTGTATAAGCACTGGTACTACCTTGCTATTCTCCCTGCCATCAGCATAGTTTCATTATCTTATGAAAGTGGACTGTTTATGTTATGTTTCTGTTAATCAGTTTACTTTTTGGTAACATTTAATATTAAATGCTGTTTTGTAAATATTGTATGACTATCTACACTCAAATCCATTTTAGGTGGATGTATACCATTGTTTCCTACTTTTCTTCATTCATTAACCAACAAATAGTTTGAGCCCAAACAGTGTACAAGTTCCTGTGACAATTTCTGGGCTATAGTAGTGAATAAAGAGAAACTCAGGTTCTGACATACTGCAGATCTTCAGAGAGGTTGTGATCCACTTGGAGACTCCAGAAGAGGGCAGAAATTACAGCATGTCGGTCGCTATGAAAGCAATTTGGAGAAATACACAGCAAAGGCCAGACAAGGGTCAGGAAAGTTCTCCTCAATGAAAGAGATAAAAACTGGGGCCTCCAGGATGAAAAGGAGTCCACAGGGTTAATAAGCATAAGATTGGGGTAAGAGAAAGAGTGGAAATACATTACAAACACCAATAGGTCAAAAAAATCATTACATAACTAGGAAATGTTGGCTTGTAGTTAACCATTCATTCATTCATTCATTCAATAACTCTTTTGGACCCCTATTTTGTGAAAAGTACTGTGTTGGGCACTGCAAGGATAACAGTAAATAACAAGACATAAACCGGTAGAGACATGAACACAGAACATCAAAATCAGTCTTCTAGTTGGGTTAAGGATTTATGCAAAGTACAATGGGGGACACCTTTAACCTTGTGAGTGAAACTGAGAGAATTCAGTTGTAGGATGATAACTAACTGACTTGTTTGAACAAGACTGAAATCAAGAGGGCTGTTTAGAAGTTTTTCCAATATTTAGATAGGAAAGAATGAAAGCATAAACTCTTGTTAACAGTGAGGATAAGGACTGTGGTGGTCACTGTTGAGACCAGGCATAATCTCCTCCACCAGTTCAGGGCACCTTGTTCCAGCTGTTTTAAGTTGTTAACATTATATAACCCATATTTCTCTAGATATTTGTGCCAGATAAAATGAGGGCTGCCTTACCTTGATGGTTATTCCCACTGTGCTAGGTTCCAGAAGTGGTCAGTGACTGACTAGCATAGAAATAAAAAGGCTGGACCACTTTTCCGAAATTGAAACCAGCTCTTAGTGCAATGTGTGTTCCAAAGTTCCTCTGGCTCCATGCTGAAGCTAGACTGCAGTTGAGACCACACCTTTTCTTTGTTTTCCTATTGTCTGCTTCCCTCAATAAATCACTTTCCATAAATGCTTTCATAAAATTCTCCATGCCAGTTTTCATCTAGGGAACCAAAGTATCATGGAAAAACATAAAATAATTCAGGAAATATTTAGGAATTAGAAAGAAAAGAATATAAGGAAGGATAAGACTGGAGAGAAAGAGCCTTGAATGAAATCCAGATTCTGCATTAGATTATTGAATGGAATAGGACACTCAAGTTGGAACAGAGAAGATAAGAGCATTTTATACTATGTTGGATGATATACCATGGAAGACAAGTAGCAATCTATAATAAGGTTTTGAAAAACCTTCTTTCTGACTCTCAGAAAGAAGTTCTGGGTGGAAGATATGTAGGATTCTTGTGCACGTAGATGGGAATTAAAACAATAAAATCACTAAGCATCTCCTTTGAAGAGTGCATAAAATGAGTAAGAAAGAGGGAACAGAATTTCCCAATGTGATTCAGTGAACTATGGGTGACCCTCATTGCTTTATCAAATGGCTTACAGTCATTTTGAATTTTTAAGAAAGAAAATAAAAGAATTTGATTCCAAAATAAAACTTAAAATATCAATTTGTATATTATTATAAATTTTATACTGTATCATATCCATAATATAAAAGTAAATAAGCTGTAAGAAAATCAAAGACTCAGAAATGTAACTAGCCAAACACCATGAATAAGAAATCAAATGAAAAAGTATCCCAACAAAACAATAGTATACAAATAAAGTATATAATAATAAATAGAAGAAAATGACTGTAATATTTTTAGTATGTAAAAAGAGATTCAAAACCAGAGATTTAATATTAGAGACTATATTTTTTCTCTAAAGATTGAATCACACTGCTTTGTTTTATAGTGAAAAACAACTGTTGTATGATCATTACATATAACAGTAGAGCTTGGTATCTAAATTTTTGGAAACATTTTACATGTAAAGCATGGATGGTTAAATTATAATAACACAACAAAATATAAAGAGTATACACTTTCACATGCTAAAAATAAAAATATTACATAAAGATAAAAGGTTAAATTGATCAAGAAATGTACTGAATTTCTCATTTTTCATTGTGAGGAATGAGTAAATTTGGTACATTTTTGAGAAATCAAGAAAAGGAACAAAGAGGTGTGACATCAGTTTGATGATAGTGTAAGAAGCTACAAACTTCCATCCCACTTAAATAAAGATTGAAAAATAAGCAATAATTTTCAAAATGAAAATTTTCAGATCCCTTGAAAACAGTCAAGGGGTTGTAATAACTAAGAAATCCTGAATCAAGAAAAAGACAACTTATAATAGTAGGTTAACGTCCTCTAGTAACACTGGCCCTATTTCCACCGCACATCAGGTGGCACCAGACCAGGATCCCAGTATAGACACCTTTTCTGGGTTCCAGAGGTGGTCAAGTAGCATTTATTTACTTACTGGAGTGTATATTTATATCCACCCAATTGATATCTTGGCAGTGAAATGCTAAAAACAAAACACTTGTGTCTGTGGTTCTTGTCCCAGAACATTTCTAGAAATAGAAGTGGCTGACAGGACCACCAAATCACTTGGAAATAATGATAGAAACACAGGTACATGGAGAAAAACATAACAAGTTTAGATATACAATATAGCACCAGGGCTGTGAGGAAAAGTTGTGATATTTCTGGGGAAGGTAGAGAATTGGAATATTCCTATACATAGGGAGATTTATAAGACCATGCAAGCAAGTACGTGGAAAGACACATGCACAAAAAGAACTGAGAGTATCCTATGATTTCAAATCAGTCAATGTGGGCTAAGTGCTTAAATAGAGCAACAGCAAAGAGCCAACCTGCGAAGACCGGGAAAGGTCTTTTCTTTCAGTTTTTCTTTTGTTAATTCCCAGTTTAAAAAAAATTATGACAGTAGTTTCATACAAGCTAAACAAACAGAGACTTCAAGAAATATACACATCAGGGTATACAATCACTGCTGGGTTTGAAAAAATCCCTAAACTTTCTATTACAGATATTAACAATAAAAATGAGGAGAAAGCACTAAACCCTCTGGAATGGAGAATCTGATTCCCAGACATAACAAATTAAAAAATAAATTAAAAGTCCACATTTCAATGATCTTCTATGAAAATGGTATCAAAGAAGGGTGGAAGGCTCAAGTCTCTTAAAAAATAATGGAGGTAGGGCAAAAAGCTGTCTAAGTTTGCTGTTCTGGGGGTCTGCAGACCAGGAGAGTTCTGCACATCATCCAGGAGGATAAGGGACAGAGAAACAAAGAGGCCACATTGGAAATCATGAATTAATAACCCTAGCATCTGGGACTAGCACCCAACTCCCACCATCAAGGTGAACAGGCAGGAGGAAATCCATAGCTCATGGAGGCCAATTGAGAGGGGAATGAACATCTACCTCCCTGGGAAGAGGGAAGGTGTGGAGAGGGGTGGGGTGTGGATTCATTTTAGTGAGTTTAGTCAGTGAAGCCTGTTTTGAATCTCACCTCTGGCCAGACCAGAATCACTAAGTGGAGGGTGAGAGATGCTTCCTTGGAAAAGCTTTCCAAGAGTGCTATCTACTGGTAGACTGGGAAACTGAAAAATGTAAAAAAGGCTTTATGAAGTCTCTAATACCTAAGAACACTTGGATCTGGTCTGCACCATATAAGTGGGACCCTAGGTCTGTTTTGATAAGTTAAGCTAGGCAGGGATAAAGAGAAGATTCTGAAAGGAAAAAAAAAGAAAAAAGTGATGCATCACATAGAAAGGGAAGATCAGTAAGACTAACTGCCAATCTCTCATCAGAAACAGTGGAGGCAAGAAGATAGTAATATGATATGTTTAAGGTTCTGAAAGAGAAAAACTGCCATCCAATAATTCTTTGCCGGTCAGAAAAAATTACAGTGAGTTTAAAGTCCACAGAATTACCACAACAGAGGGAGTTTACTACCAAAAGACAGGATTTTCAAACAATACTAAAGGGAGTGCTATAGCCAGAAAGGAAAAGACAAGGGTGAAAGACTTGAAGAATAGTGTAGAAATGAAAATTATTAGTAAGGCTAACTAAAAGTTTAAAAAGATGGATAATTGTAAGATATGACAACAGAAAGTCAAAGGAAAAAATGCACAAAACAAATAATATGTTTATAGTATTACCATTGAAAGTTAACAGAGTGAATTCCCCAATCAGAAGGCATAGACTGAAATAGTGGATAAAGAAATGTGAGCCATCTATATGCTGTCTACAAGAGACACACCCAAAATGCAATATATTCCATGTAAATAGTAACTGAAAAAGATTTGGAGTAGTGATACAAATATTGGACTAAATAGATTTCAAAGGCAAACTGTTATAAAAGACTAAGAATGTCACTATATATTAATAAAAGGAGTAATTCTCCAAGAAGAATGAACAATCAAGTATTTATGAACCTAACCTGGGTGCCCATAAATGCATGAGACACAAACTGACAAAACTGAAGGGAGAAATAGATATCTCAACAATAATAGTTGGGGACCTCAATGCACCACTATCCACACTGGATAGACTATGTGGACAGAGGTTCAAAAAAGGAAACAGAGAGCTTGAATGATATGCTAAATGAACTAGACCCAACAGATATCTTTTGAACATTATATCACAAACTAGCATGGTATACCTTCTTCTCAAAGGCTCATGGATCCTTCTCCAGGATAGACCATATGTTGTGTCACAAGACATGTCTTAATAAGTTTTAAAAGATTGAAATTATACAAAGCACTTTTTGTGATCATAGTGTAATGAAGCTGGAAATCAATGAGGTGGAAAAAAGGGAAAATTCACAGATATATAAAGAGTAAGCAACACACAAAAATAATCAGTGGAAAAAAGAAAAACAAATGCTATAGAAATCAGTAAATATCTTGAGATCAATGAATACAGGAACACAACATCTCAAAACCTATGGGATACAGCAAAGTCAATGCTGAGAGTAAAACCTGTAATCCTCAATACATTCATTAAACGAAAAGAAAGGGCTAAAATTGAATACCTAACTGCACACTTGGAAGAACTGGAGTAAGAACAGCAAACTAATTACAAAGCAAGAAGAAATAAATCACAAAGATTAGAGCAGAAATAAAAGTGAGACAACAACAACAACAAATATTAGAGAGAATAAATAAAACCAAAAGTTGGTTCTTTGAGATCAGCAAAATTGGCAAACCCTTAGCTAGACTGACAAAGAAAAAAATAGAAAAGATACAAATAAACAAAACCAGAAAAGAGAGGTGGGACATCACCAATGTCTCTGCAGAAATAAAAGAGATGATAAGAAGATACAACTATGAGCCAACAAACTAGACAACAAAAACAAAATGGACAAATTCCTAAAAACATATGAACAACCTACACTAAGCTAGAAGAAATAGAAGACCTCAACAAATCAAAAAGAAGTCATTAGATTGAAAGGGTACAGGAATTTTATACATGCACATGTTTGTTTTGTAAGTTCACAACATCGGTAATAAAAGTATATTTAAAACAAACAAATAAACAAACAAACAAACAAAAAACAGAAATACCAGAAAGATGGTGGCAAAATAAGGCGCTAAAAGAGTCAGCTTGTTATGCAGGGCAGTTACTAATCACCCAGAGCTATCTAAACTACCTGTTTGGGGCTCCAGGAGACCAGAAGACCATCCTGCAACATCCTTGAAAAAATCAGAGGAGGAGACTGACCATCTGCAGAGAAGATTTGTAAGTACAGCACTGCACTTCTCAGATGATGGCGCCCATACTCCACTGGTGGTGCAAGCTGCCTACAGAGATAGTCCATGGATAGAATTGGAAACTCATTTTTCAAAATGGGGGAGGAATAAATGGTTGGGAACCAACTTTAGCTACTGAGTAGTAAATTCACCTGGTTAAAGTATAATGTTTAGAACAGCTAAAGTTGGAACCTGTCCAAGTCAGAAAGAGACCACTAGCTGCGATTTTAAATCTGCACCCAGCATGAGGAGAAGTGGGTCAGATTGAAACTGAAAATCACAGTGCTAGCAGGTGTTAGATTGTAACTTATTGACCCTGCGCTCAAGCTATGTGTCCAAATGCAGAATGTTCCATTCCGGCCCCTGCTCTTTTCACAACCCCACTGAACTACAGAGCACTCTCACCCCCCAAAATAAAGCAGTCCTCAGAAAGTCACTCCCTACCCTGAGAAAAGCAATCATCGTACTTTATCACCCCATATCTTTGTGCCCCTCTCCAACCCTGCCAAAGTCTGCCAGTTCAAAAGGTACTCCCCACCTCAGTCAGATGTTCTGAAGTCTCTCTTCAGACCCCAGCCATGGGAGCCATCTAATAAACTCCTGCCTGAATCTTGCTCTGTCTCTGAACCTCTTTAACCTGAGATATAACAGTAGGGACTGACTTCTTTCCATCTAAATCAGACTGCTGCTCTAGCAAAGCGTCAGCAGCACCTCTGGCAGGGAGGAAGCTGGTGGGACTTGCAACAGCCTCTGCAGGTAACTGCAGGTACTTCAGCCCACGCAAATTGGTTTATTGATCACGTTCAATTCCATCTCCACCCCTCCAACCCCATAGGATAAGAGGGAGTTTGGGTTTCTTCAGCCTCTCTGGGAAACTGCTGGTGTTTTCAGCCCACACAGACTGGATACTTGGGCACTTGTAGCTTCATCAGTGCCCCCAATTAGGATAAGAGGGGAACTGTGTTTCCTCAGCCTCTCTGTGAAACTGCAGTTGCTTTCAGCCAATACAGACTGAATAGTTGGACACCTATAGCTCCAACACTGTGCCCAAGTAAGGTAGAAGGGGAACTGTGTTTCCTCAGCCTTTAACAGGCAACAGCAGGCACTTATGACAAGGACAGCTGGACTGGTGGATACTTGTGGATCCACCCCACCCCCCAATAGAATAGGAGGGGACTGGGATATCATCAGACTCTCCAGAAAATGGCAGGTACTCTTGGTCTACAGGGACTGACCTGTTGAGTGCCTGTGGATGCACCCCACATCCAAATAGCATAGGAGGGAGTTGCTGTTTCTTCAGCCTCTCTGAGCAATGACAGGAACTTTCAGACTACATGGACTGAACTATTGGGCATTGGTTTTTCCATTCCTACCCTTAAATAGCAGCAGGGACAGTACTCCTTCAGCTTCTCAGGGCAACTGCAGATGCATTCAGCCCACATGAATTAGATTGTTGGGCAGTACAGAGGGTCAATCCCCACCTGTGGCAGGGAGGAAGGCCAGTGTTATGTCAGTCTACCTGGGCAAATGTGGATATTTTGGACCCATATGGCATAGATTGCTGTCCACATCTACAGCTCCATCCCTGCTCCAGGCAGTAGAGGCAGGGGCATGAAGCTTCATCAGTCTCTCCAGGCATCTACAGAAGGTCCTGGCCTGCATGACTTGCATTACTACATGTAACTGAGGTTCTGTCCCTACTGCTGGCAAAGGAGAAAGGAGGGAGAAAATCATCAGTCCCTGGGGCAACATGGGCAGCTTGAGCATCCACAGCTTACAGCCCCAAATACATCCTTGACTTCTGCTACACAATCAGCAAGGGAGAAATGGCAAGAAATCCCTAAACTAAAGAAAGAAACTGCACTCAGAATAAATACATCTAGTAAGCCAGATGTCAAGACACCAACAAAAAACTACAATCCATATCAAAAAACAAGAAGATAAGGCCCAGTTAAAGGAACAAGATAAGTTCCCAGATGACATAAAGGTGGTGAGACAACAATTATAGACATTCAAACAAATATCCTTAATAAATTAAATGAGATGTTTAAAGACATTAAGGATATTAAGAAGGAATTTGATCAACACAAAGAAGAATTTGAAAGCTTACATAGCAAAATAGCAGATTTTATGGTAATGAGAGGCACAATAAATGGAATTAAAAGAGCACTGGAGTCACATAACAGCATATTTGAAGAGGCAGAAGAAAGGATTGGTGAGCTTGAAGACATGGCCTCTGAAAGTAAACATACAAAAGAAGAGATGAAGAAAAGAATGGAAAAAATTGAACAAGCTGTAAGGGAACTGAATGACAGCAGGAGACATGCACACATACATGTCATGGATGTCCCAGAAGGAGAAGAGAAGGGAAAAAGACAGAAGGAATATTTGCACAATGTACTCCCATCCAAATAAATCCAAATAGACCAACTCCAAGACACATATTAATCAGCATGTCAAATGCCAAAGACAAAGAGAGAATTCTGAAAGCAGCAAGACAAAAGCAATGCATAACATATTAGGGGTATCCAAGAAGATTAATTGCCAATTTCTCATCAGAAACCATGGAGACAAGAAAGCAGTGTTATGATATATTTAAGATAATGCAAGAAAAAAACTTCTAGCCAAGAATGTTATATCCAGCATGATTGTCTTTTTAAAAATGAGGATGTTTAGAATATTCACAGATAAACAGAAACTGAAAGAGATTCTAACAAAAAGAATGGCTTTGAAGGAAATATTAAGGGTGTATTACAGTCTGAAAAGGAAAGACAAGAGAGAGAAGCTTGGAAGAAAGTCTAGAAATGAAGATTATCTCAATAAAAGTAACTAAAAGTCTCAAAAGAGTGGTGAAAATAAAATATGACAGATAAAACCCAAAGGTCAAAATGGGTGAAATAAGAACTGCCTTTACAGGAATGAAATTAAATGTTAATGAATTAAACTCCACAATCAGAAGACACAGACTGGCAGGATGGGTATGAAAATATGAGCTACCTGCATGCTGTCGGCAAGAGATTCACCTTTGAATCAAGGATACCAAGAAATTGGAAGGGAAAGGCTGGATAAGATATTCTATGCATGCAGTATCCAAAATAAAATAAAATAAAATAAAAAACCAAATAGCTATACCTATAATCATATCAGATGAAATACACTTTTAAAGACAATAGTTACGCACAATCTGAGGAAGAAGTCAGGAAAAATTCCATTTACAATAGCGACTAAAAGAATCAAATATTTAGGAATAAATTTAATCAAGGATGTAAAGCACTTGTATTCAGATTGTAGTACAATGCACTGTTAAAAGAACTCAAAAAATACCTAAATAATTGGAAGAACATCCATGCTCATGGATTGGAAGACTAAATATGATTAGGATGTCAATTCTACCCAAACTGATAAACAGATTAAATGCAATCCCAAAAAAACTCCCCCAGTTTTCTTAAACAAATGGAAAACACAATTATCAAATTTATTTGGAAGGGTAAGGGGTCCCAAATAGTCAGATTCTTCTTAAAGATGAAAAGTGAAGTTGGAGCACTCGCACTTCCAGGCATTAAATCATTTTACCTAGCTACAGTGGTACAAACAGCATGGTACTCAAATAAAGATAGATACATAGACTATTGGAATCGAATTGATGGTTCAGAAACAGATCCTCATGTATATGGACAAGTGATTTTTTGACAAGGCTGTCAAGACCCACCCAGCTCAGGCAATACAGTCCATTCAACAAATGGTGCTGGGAGAACTGGATATCCATAGCCAAAAGAAAGAAAAAAGACCCCTATCTCACACCTTATACAAAAATTAACTCAAAATGGATCAAAGACCTAAATATAAAAGGAAGAACCACAAACCTTCTAGAAAAAAATGTAGGAAAACATCTTCAAGACTTCGTGGTAAGTGGTGGGTTCTTAAAGGAGATAAGATGAGGGCTGAGAAGGACTACCGATTTTTAATGTATGTAGAAGTTTTAATTAACTTTAAAGTAAAAGTGTGGAAATGTATAGAGTTTATCATAACACATTATAGTGAGTAACAGCTGGTTCATAAATGGGAATGTGGCTGGAAAAGGTAGTCTAGGGGTGTAAATGTCAATTGAAAGAAAGCTAAAGAATTATCTAGAGTCTGAATAGCACAGTAAACCCAGACATAGATGAGAACTGTCATTGATAGTACAGATGCAAGAGTGTCCTGTGAGCTACAGCAGAAGTACGTCACTATTGTAGGGTGGTGAGAATGTGGAGAAGCATGGAAAATATACAAAAGGAGTGACCTAAGGACTGTGTTTAACAGCAAAACTGTAATATTCATGTATCTATGCCAAAGATAAACTGTGTTTATTAAGAGGGAATATGGAAAAAGTATGCCAAATGTATGCTATGGACCATGGTTGAAGGTAATAGTCTGATGATATTACCTCATAATCTGTAACAAATATTCCACAATGGTGTGTTGTGTTGATGAAGGGATGTAACATGGGAATTCTACACATGTGCATGATCGTTTTGTAAGGTCACAAATTCTGTAGTAAAAATATGTTTAAAAAATAATAATAGGGTGAGTTTGAGGAAAAATACACCAAATATAAGATATGGACTATAGTTATTAGTAAGATTTTGACAATATTCTTTCATAATTTGTAACATACATCTTACAACAATACAAGGTGTTGGAGGTGGGTTGATGTATGGGAAGCCTGTATGATGTTATGAATGTTTGTTTTAAATTAAATTGCCAAACTGCTACAACACTTTATATTGTTTTTTAATTTTTTGGTTTGTATTTTATGTTTGTTTTGTAACTACACTTCTTATGTATGTTCATGTATGAATGATATACTTCAATAAACCATACAGGGACCCCTGTATGATGTTATGTATGTTTATTTTGTAAATGCACAACTTTTACTATACACTTATTGTTTATCTATGTTCCTGTATGAATGATATACTACAATAATAGAAATATATTAATTAAAAACACTCATAAGTGAAAATCCCAGGACCAGATGTCTTCACAGGTGAAATCTACTAAACATTCAAAGAAGATCTAATAACAATCTTGCTTTAACTCTTCCAAAAAAATTGAACAGAAGGGAATGCTGGCAAACTCATTTTATGAAGCCAACATCATAATACCAAAGCCAGACAAAGATACTATGAAAAAAGAAAATTACAGACCAGTTTCTCTCATGAATGTAGCTACAGAAATCCTCACAAAATACTTGCTATCTGAATACAAAAGCACGTGGAAAGAATTAGACTCCACAATCCAGGGAGATTTATCCCAGGTACGCAAGGGTGGTTCAACACACACAAAAAATCAATGTCATACACCACATTTACAAAATGAAGAGAAAAATAACACGATCATCTGAATTGGTGCAGAAATGGCATTTGACAAAATACAGCATTATTTACAAAAATTCCCTGAAAGACAGGAATAGGAGGAAACTTTCTCAACATGGTAAATTGCAAATATGAAAACCCATAGCTAACAATATACCCGTTGGTGAAAGACTGAAAACTTTCCTGCTGGGATCAGGAAAAAGACAAGGCATTTTTAAAGTTTAAATTGAGATCAATCTACTTTGTATTTTTCCTGAAAATATCAAAATGTCTATGGGTCACTTAATAGACCATTGAGGATCACTCATGGTTCACTAAATCACATTAGGAAATTCTGTTCCCTTCTACCTTCTCATTTTAAGCACACTTCCAAGGTGATGCTTAGTACTTCTGGGGCTTAAGTACCATATATATGCTCCAGAATCCTACATTTCCTCTGCCCAGTTCTTCTTTCTGAGGATCAGATCCATATAGTCAACACCATGTACATTGTTACTTGGATATTTCCCATGGCATCTCACTCAACATTTTCCAAACAACACTCATCTTCTTTGTTTTCCGTCTTATGGTCACAACTCCATTCAGTGATGTAAGTCAGAACATGATTTCATTCATTTCCTTTCTCTTTCTATTTTTCATCATCATTGTTTAGATTAGAATTCCTAAATATAAATAGAATCCCTTTACATCTCTCCATTTTATCTCTGATTCCTTAGATGAAAAATCTAACATACTATTTATTCTTTATTGACTATTCAAAAATCAGAGGGCTACAAATGTTGGAGAGGATGTGGAAGAATGAGAACACTTGTCCTGCTGGTGGGAATGTAGGATGCTGTAGCCATGTGGAAGACAATTTGGTGGCTCCTCAGGAAGCTAACTATAGAACTGCCATATGATCCAGCAATCCCACCACTGGGTGTATACCCAGAAGAATTGAAAGCAGGGACACAGACAAATATATGCACTTCAATGCTCATAGTGGCATTATTCACTATTGCCAAAAGTTAGAAAAACCCATATGCTGATCAACAGAAGAATGCGTAAACAAATTGTGGTATATACATGCAATGGAATATCACTCAGTTGTAAGAAGGAACGTAGTATTAACGGATGGGATAACATGGATTAATTTTAAAACCTCATGTTGAGTGAAGTAAGCCAAGCACTGAAGGACAAATATTACATGACCTCACTCTTATGAATTAAGCAAATTGAGCAAACTGAAAGAGGTAGGGTCTGAAAGATAAGTTTACAGGAGAGAGAAAGGGAGAAGGTTGTGAGCCAATGCCTATATGGGCAAAATCTATGATAAGGTGGAAGGCTGTAATTTTGCAGTATATTGGCAAGACAGTGGTGCAGTGATACTATTGGGTTGGTAGTGCTCTTTTTTGAGGGGGGAGGGTGGGAAGGGTGGGTTACTGTCCAGGGAACTGGGGGGAAAGTTGAAGGAGGGAGTAGTTGAACTTTGGGGATTTGAATCTACAGCACTGGAAATGTTCTTTTGGCAAATATCTCAGGGGAGGCTTACTGGTTTAGGGTGTTGTACATGGGGAACATTCTGGAGAGGGTGTACCTGGGGCAGGCTTCGAGGCAGTGTGTGAGTTTTCATCTTGTCATATTGTGTTGTATCAGTGGGTGGAGACTCACACAATGAGTGGGAAGTTGTTGGACTCCTTTCCAGGTGTGTCTTCCTATGTTCTCAACAAGAGGGGCAGGAGTTTCTCAAGGCATGACAGTATGTCAATCCCTCAATGTTGTTGCAAGTAACTATAAATTTCTTCTTCAAGGAGTGAAGCTTGGTGGTTGTCTTGGGTCCTGAGGAGAGGGGGAGGGAGGAGTAGAATAGATGGAACATGGGGCATTTTTGGGGTGTTGGAATTGTTCTAAATGATCTTGAAATGATGGATACAGGCCATGTAATTTTTCATCAAAATTTGTAATACTGCATGATGAAAAATGTAAACCATAATGTAAATCATGTAGCAATGTTTCAATATTTGTACATCAATTTTAACAAAAGTACCATCCATATGTAAAATGTGATTGATAGAGAAAGGAAAAAAGGGGGAGTACGTTGAGTATGAGTATCCCATATATTCACTACATGACATTTTTGTAATGTAAACCTTCTTTGAAGACAAAATGAAAAAAATAAGATGCTGGGGGAATAAATGGAAGAAAATGTCACTGTACATACAAGACAACAGATCTTTCAGTGAAGAAAGACATGCTGTCAAAAATTTTTTAAATTTTATATTTTTTATTATTTCAAATTTATGTTAAAAATTTTTGTATTTTATTTTTTTATTTTTAAAACCACCATTATGATTCATTATCTTATTAATGGTACTTGCTTATTCTATTGGCTTCATTTTTGAAGTTTTGGATCATAGAAGGGTTACAACTCTGGCAGGGGAGGATCATTGGTGTGGGATGTCAGTGATGAAGGAAGCATGGGAGGAGGTTCATCTAGGGCATACCTATAAGGCATTTGAAGGTGTTCAGGTGTTTCTAGCGCACTGTCACAGTGTCTGGAGATTCACACAATAACACTAAGAATATTAAATTCCAACACTGGGGAGCTCTGCCACTTTCTATAATGGGTCAGCAAGAATCCCCTGAGTACAGGGGCAGTGACGAGTGAAGGGCAATGGCCCATTGATGGGCCCTTGATATTGATGAGTGTACTTATGAACCTTTGCTTTTGAAATGGAAACTTAGCTTAGTATTATAGGATGCCTAAGAATTACCTCCTGAAAGCCTCTTGGTTGCTCAAATGTGGCCTCTCTGTAAGCCAAACAGAGCATACAAATGTATTACCTTCCCCACAGCATGGGGCATGACTCCCAGGGATGAGCCTCCCTGGCACCAAGGGATTATACTATCAAGCACCAACTAGCAATTCAACTGGAAAAAGACCTTGACCAAAAGGAGGAAAATGTAAAGACAAATGAGTTTATATGGTTAAGAGACTTCAAGTCATATGAGAAGTCATTCCAGAGGTTATACTTATGCAAGTTTCAGCAGAATCTCATTGACTGTCAAAGTAAATATTGCTTCAAATTTGGTGCTCCTGGGGGCTCTGGAGACATCCAGAGACTACAGGAAATGCAGAAAGCTCAGGAGTTCAGTGCCCTGCCATTGGACCCTACTTTAGAATTTATGCACCCCAGTGTGACAGAGTTGGACTCAGCTCTGGTTTCTCTACCTATGGCTCTTCTGCCACTTCTGTTTGAACCTATATTTAGTACAAGAGTTGATAGGTGTATGTTCAAGAGACTTAAATCTTTGGTCTGTCCATGGGCCATTTGGGCCCTGAATCTCAACAGAGTTGTAAAACCTACTCTTCAGTTCATTGGACTCACCGAGGAAAACTAACGATGAGATGATCATGGACAACAACCATCCCAAGGAACACAGAGAGACTGCAACTGCAAGCAAGAGAGTCCCATCCACTTGCCCCACAGGAACTAAATCCCCTCTCACTTAGAGGGGGAGTGGGGATCAACATCCCAGATTCCTCAGGATTGAGGAATGAATGATGGACTAGAGTAGACTTACTGTTATTATTCTATAGACTTGATTGTGATCCTACCAATGGAAGAACTTCTATCATTGATGTGGAGGCAGTGCCCAATGGAGTTTCTGAGGGGAGGGAGAGGTAAAAATAGACGTATTATGGGGGCATTTTTGGGACTTGGGAATTGTCCTAAGTGACATTGCAATGACAGATACAGGCCATTATATATCCTGTCATAACTTACAAAATTGTGCAGAAGAGTGTGTAAACTAAAATGTAAACTATAATCCACTCTTGGTGGCAATGCTCCAAAATGTATTCATCAATTATAACAAATATACCACACTAGCAAAGAATGTTGTTAATGTGGTAAAATGTGGGAGTGAGAGGAAGTGGGGCATATGAGAAGCCCCTCTATATTTCATGTAACATTTATGTAATCTAAGTATCTTTAAAATATTAATAAGTATATGAAAAAGATAATTAGCAACTTTAGCAATATAATAGGACATAAGAGCAACATAAAAATATCAGCTGTATTTCTATACACTAGCAAAGAACAATCTGAAATTGAAATTAATATAATGATTCCATTTACAATAGCATCAGAAAGAATAAAATTCTTAGGAATAAATTTAGCCATGGAAGGACAACACTTTTACACTGAAAACTACAAAAAAACTCCTTGCAAAAGTTAAAGAAGACCTAAGAATGGTAACATCTCCTTGTGCTAATGGATTTTAGACAATAAAATTAAAATGACAATACTACTCCAAAATGATCTAAAGTCTATATTGTCCATGTCAAAATCCCACCCGCCATTTTTGATGAAATGGAAATGGTGATCCTAAATTTACAGGGAATTGCTTATTATCTTGAATAGCTAGAATTATCTCAAAAAAGAAGACAATGTTGGAGGACACAAAACTGCTGATATCAAAGTTACTACAAAGATTCACCATTGTGTTACTGGAATAGTATAAGCTTATAAGAGTTTGGAATAAAATTGAGATTCCAGAAATAAATCCATCTACGTATGGTCAAGTAAATTTACCTGGGTGCCAAGACTATTCAACAGGTAATAAATAGTATGCTCAACTAATGTTTCTCAGGCAAATGGATATTCAAGAAAATTGTCTAGCACCATATCCAAAAATTAACTCAAAATGTACTAAAGATATAAGAGATAGAACCATAAAATTCCTTTAAGAAAACACAGAAGAAAATCTTCAGAAATTGTATTTGGCAATGGATAGTATGATATGAAACACAAATCTCAAGTAAAAAAGAAAAAGTAGTAAAGAAAAAAATGTTACCAATGCTGCAGAAACTATTTCAGAAAATAGAGGCATTTCATAACATTATATGAAGTCAGCATTTCATAAATACCAAATCACATTTTAAAAATGACAAATAACCCTTAAGAACATAATCAGAAGACATTTAAAAATATATTAGGATATCAAATCAGCAACATATTTTCAAAAAATAATAATCCACTGTGACCATTTGAAATTTATCCAAGGAATAATAGCTTGGTTTATCATTCAAAACCACTCAACGCAATTCACTAAGTTAGCAGAATATAGGAGAAGAATCACATAATCGTTTTAATAGATACTTTGAGTTTTTATAATAAAATTCAACCAAGAAATAAGATTTATTTTAAAAGTTAGCAAATGAGGACTAGAAAAGAACTTGCTCAACCTGATGAAGTGCATCTATTTAAAACTTACAACTAACATCATACATAATAGTGAATACTTTCCCTCTAAGATTGATACCAGGATGAGTAGGTTCACTCTCAATATTTCTATTCAGCATTGTATCAGAGTTTCTGGCCATTACAATAAGGAAAAGAAATGAAATAAATACATAAAATTTGGAAAGAAAGGTACAAAATTGTAGAATATATTTTGTTTGCAGATAGCATGATTGTGTCATGAGAAAATGTTCTGTTCCACTGAACTAAATACTCATTCTTGTACAAAACAATAGTAAATGCTATGAGTGAAGTTAACAGTCAGGATACAAAGTCAATGTAGTAAAATCAATTGCATTACTACAAGTGAAAAAAACAATTAAAAATGAAATTTTAAGCAGAATGCTATGTACAGAACTGATAGAAAACATGAAATATTAGGGATAATTTTAAAAATATATATATTCAAGTATTGTATGTGAAAACTAATATGTAACTAAATGGAGAAATATACCATGTTGATGGATTAGAAGACTCATTATTTCTTCCCTGTCAATTGTTTAGATTAAATGAAAATCTGCTTAAAAACTATCAGAATTTTTGGAGAAACACACAAGAATATTCTGAAAATTAAAAAGAAATTTAAAAGAATCTAGAGTAACAAATCACGTTGCAAAAAAAGAACACAGAGTGATCACAGTACCTAATTTCAACACTTCCTATAAAGCTAAAGACTGTGTGGCATTGGCATAAAGATTAATAGAGACATCAGTAGAACAGAATAGACAGTCCATAAGCAGATTCAAATACATGAATGTTTTTGACAAAATATCAAAGTAATTCAATAGGGAAAGAATAAACTTTGCAATAAATTTTGTAAATTTCATATGAACCTAATGACTATCCACATGAAAAACTATGAACCATAAACATTATCTCACAAAAAACACACAAATCAACTCAAAGTGGATACCTTTGTGTTAAAGCGAAACCTATAAAAATTCTAGAAAAAATGTTTATGACACCGAAGTAGATTAATATTTGTTATATGATATGCTTTTGTTTTTAGTGGCTGCCAATGCAATATACCAGAAATGTGTAGGCTTTTATAATGGGAATTTATTAGGTTAAAATTTACAGTTCTGAGCCTGTAAAAGTGTCCAAATCAAGGCATGATCAAGAGATGCTGCCCACCAAGTTGTAGCTCTGGGTATTCAGGCACACGGAAGGGCATAATGGTGGCCCTGCTCATCTCACCTGGCTTTTCTCTGGCTTTTATTCTTCTGTCTCTGTGAGACTTTTATTCCTCCTTTATAAAGGACTCCAGCAAGAGGTCCAAGACCCACCCTGGGCCATGTCTCAATGAAATAATCCAATCAACAGGTCCCACATCCACAGAAATGGACCAACTCCAAGAAATAATCCTTTCTGGGATTCACAAAAAGCTTCATACTTTCATATGGTACAAGAAACATGAACTATAGTACACTCACAACTCATTAGTAAGGAATCCAGATTTCCTATTTTTAAAATGTGTAAGTTATGTGGAAAGAAACTTCATAAATAAAGATATAGAAGTAAACAATCAAACCATGAAAAATTCAGAATAATTTACCACTGCATACTCCCAATTTTGATTAAAAAGAAAAATTTTAAAAATCTAATATAGTAAGCGACAAGGATTTAGAACAACTTAAACTCTATTGTGGTGGTATAGTACCTCTCTACATTTTTAATACTTCCTAGTATTTCATAACCAGAGCCAAGGACATCAGAGCTAACTTGAATCTGAAGCATTCTTGTGTTTCTAGCTACTCCCAAATTCCTCTGGTAAAATGTGAAAAACAATATTGGAAAGGAAATATTTTAAAATAGCTACCATTATTTTTATGCCTTCCCTACTCTAGCTCTCAACTAATCAATAATGGGCTTCCAGAAAATTTGTAAGACTGATAAGTAACAGATAATCCCTCTGTGACATGAGTCAACAGGGAAACTGCATCAAAAATTCACACACTGGAAAGATATCACCCTGAGATTCAGACGCCATTTAGTCTTCTCAACAACAGAGGTTCAGACAGAGAATGAGGACTCTCATTTTGTTAAGTTTTCAAGTGCAGGAAATACAATTCCCACTAATGAATGGGTGTTTCTCAGATATGACTCTTCAAAATACCTGTTTCTAAGACATAGTCTTTCCACCAAAGGAGATAATTCCTGAGAGAGCAAGCAGCAGTTAGAAGGACAGGTCTCTGTACTTTCATGGAAACCTTTAAATATCTATGTTGTTTAAAGTGAAAATGATTTTCTGCTTTTCACACCTCTAGAGAAAGCTCATGGTAGAGGGACACATTTATATGTGTTTCCTCCACACGTTCTGCCTCTTGTCCTGCAGGAGGAGAGCCATCCATATATAGGTGACTAATTCTCCATATTGTTTCAAGTGAGTCTATTCTAAAACAAAATCCCAGATTTTCTGGTAAAAGGTTTTTCAGGATTTAGTCTAATAGGAAATGTTTAGACTCTTAATGAACCCTTTCTTAACCATCAATTTATTTAACTGAATACTCTCCTTCCAAGTGTGTGACATCTTCATATCAAAATTTATTTTTGGGGGGTGTCTAGGATGGGGGATTCATGGGAGGAAGTTCATCTGAATATAGATGAAAGATATATAAAATTGTTCAAATGATCAAGGGATGGGGCATGGTCACAGAGGGTAGAAAATCTCTCAATAAATGAGGGAATCTGAATTTCCAGCCTGGAGAACCCTGCCACATTCTCCAAGGGAGCAACAACAGGCCCTGAGTATAGAGGCAGTATCTGGCAAAAGAGGATGGCCTACTGATGGGTTCTTGTTATTGACGACAAGGCTTATGAGTCTTTGCTCTTGCAATTGAAACTTAGCCTACTGTTATGGGGTGCCTAAGGGTTGCCATCTGAAAGCCTCCTTGTTGCTCAAATGTGGTCTCTCTCTAAGCCAAACTCAGCATATGAATGCATTACCTTCCCCCCAATGTGGGACAAGACTCCTGGGGATGAGCCTCCCTAGCAATGAGGGATTAATACCAAGTGCCAACTGGCAACATGATTGGAAAAAGACCTTGAATAAAAGGGGGAAAGAGTAAAGAGAAATGAGTTCATGTGGCCAAGAGACTTCAAAGAGAGTCAGGAGGTCATCCCAGAGGTAATGCTTATGCAAACCTCAGTAGGATCTCATAGAACACCTAAGTGGATATCACCCCACACAGAGGGGCTCCTGAGGGCTCTGGAGACACCCAGGTCCTATATAAGTGGGGATAGCCCCAGAGATTGATGCCTTATTAGTGGGCTCCTCTTTGGAATCTGTGCTCTGGTGAGTGACAGAGTCGGACTCAAATAAGTCCTCCCTGCACATGGTCCATCAGTCCCTTCTATTCAAACCTATATGTGATGTTAGAGTTTTTACATGTAGTTCCAGAGACTGGAGCCTCTGGACTACCTATGTGCCAGCTGTGCCTGCAATCTCGGTTGCAACTGCAACCCTTATCCTATAGCTCAATGGACTCATCCAAATCACCTGGTTAGGAGACGACTATGGGCAACGGCTATCCTAGGGAATGGAGAGGGCCTGCAGCTGCAGGCAGGATAATCCCATCCACCGTATCCATGGAATATAAACCCTCTCTCACTTGGAGGTGGAGTGGACATCACCATCCCAAACTCCCCAGGATTGGGGGAAGAGCTATGGATTAGAATGGACTTGGTGGTGTTCTGTCGTATATTGTGATTCAAGCAATGGAAGAAATTGTATCAGTGAGGTGGAGATGGTGGCCACTGGACATTTTCGGGGTAGGGAAGGGAGGGACAGTTTAAATATGGGGGCTTTTTCAGGACTTGGGGGTTGTCATGAGTGGCATTGTGGCAACAGATGTAGGCCATTTTGCATCAGCATATACCACGCAGAACTGTGTGGGAGAGACGGTGGTCTATGATGGGAAATGCGGTCAATGCTTGGTGGCAAGGCCCTAGGATGTGTATATCCATTGCGGTTGATGTGCCACACTGATGAAGGATGTTGGTGTGGGATCTTGTGGGTGGTGCGGGACGTGGGGAACATGGGAATCCCTGTAATTTCTGAGTAATAATTAGGTAATCTAAGCACCTTTAAAATATATATAAAATAAGATTTATGTAAGCAATGCACATATATGCATATGTATTTATATATCATTTTACAAATATTGGTATGTATTGTGAAAATTTTTGACTTTTACGAGCAATTAAAAAAAAAAAAGAAAAAAAAAAAGGGTAATCCAATCAACGTCCCCTGACTGAATTTAACATAATCAAAGGATATCACACTCAGGGAAAGAGATTAGTTTAGAAACCTAATATATCTCTTTTTGGGATTCATAAAATAATCTCAAATTGCTACACTTCTTTACTCATTCTGTGAGCTGAGTATCACACTAACAGAAAAGCCAGATGAAGATACCATAATGAAATTATAAGCCCTAACCCTTGTGAATAAAGATGCAAAGTTACTCAACAAAACAATAGCAAACAGAATCCAACAGTACATTAAAGGAATTATGCATGATTCTCAAGTGGGACTTTTCCTGGGTATGCTATGGTTGTTCAACATAATAAAATCAATTAATGTAATAAACTCTGTTAATAAAATGAAGTAAATAATTTTAAAAAAATTATTGATTCAAAGAGAAGGTCATTTCAAAGATGGGATTGTTTGTGAATACCCCGAAATATCATGAAGATCATCTATAAAGTCTACAAAGGTAATTTTTTCAATAGCACTGACTTTTATTAAAGATTATTGCTTTCCATATTACAAATCATAATTTCAAGACATTTCAAACGTCATATGTCTTCCCTATTCCAATCCATCAAATGATATTAAATGTCATTACCCTCAATTAACAGTTGAAAATATTGTGTCCTATAGAGGTTTCTATAAGCAATTTCCAGGACTGTAACCAAAATCTTTGACTTCTGCCACCATTATTTAATCTTGAGAAAATCTTCTTTAATAATCAACAATAACCATATGAATTGAAACAACATTTAAATACACACAACATACAGAAATATGAATAGGGAGTGACATAAAAAAACAGCTAATAAATTTAGTACAAGCATGAATATGAAGAATCCTTCATGGGATAGACTGCTATTATGATTTAGATAATAGGAATCACTGAAATTCTTTTAAGATAAATTTAGGGATGATTCTCCTTGATCTTATTATATGGTTAAATGTACTTCTGCATTAATTCTCTAAGTGTCAGTTCTTCTGATCTCTAGATGCTTACAAAGTCATAAAATGGCATATGTGAAAGACTTTGTTTGTCTCCAGGCCTGTGCTGGATATGTTAAAATATACTCTCTCAATTCACAGAACAAGCCGTGAGTTAGATGTTATCATCCTGATGTACAGGATGTAAGATACCAAGGAATGTACTCCACATAAAAGAAGTTTCAAGTGGAAGAACCAGGATTTTAGCTGGTATCTCTGATTCTAAAACCAAAACACTTAACCACTGTGACAGTCATTTTCAGGATTTTGCAGTAGTCTCTAAGGGGACAACAGAAAGAGAAATAGGGGAGGGGACTTCAAGGACTTTGGAATGGCCAAGATTAAGAGGCTCTTCATGAAAGCTATACCATTTTGTACATAAATATTTAAGACATCCAAGAAGCATATATATACACTCACATACTCACACCCTCATATATATATATATATATATACCATCATATATATATATATATACACACACACATATATATACACACACTGATGAAAGTACCTCCAAAAGAGTATCAAAATAATAATCATTATGGTAATATTTAAAGGTGATTACTATTTCGGTATTGTTTGCTATAGCAATATAGAATATTGATTGAAGAAATTGGAGCAAAAAGTCAGAATAATTTAAAACCTAACTTTGACTCTGCCCTTGTTTGCAGCCTGATTTTGGGATTGATACTGAACATCTCCATACTTTCAATTGCTGGTGTGTAAAATAAGTAGACAAATAATACCCATCCCAAAGATTTGTACTATCAAATTAGCCAATGGGTATATAAAAATACCCATCCCAAAGATTTGTACTATCAAATTAGCCAATGTTGTAAAAATCTTAGAACACAAGGTACTCAGTAAGTATCAGGTAATATTATCTCTGCTATTGTAATTATTAACTTTAGTGTCTGAAACTCTTGGCTCTTACCTCATGTACAAAATGGGTGAACTGCTCCAATCACAAGGGCTGTTAGAAGGAGTAAATGAGATCACATGAACAAAGCTCTTACCTACATGCTGTATACATAAGTAAGAATCATTGAAAGACATATATTATTAGCTATTATAAAGTTAATTCTATTCAGACTAAAAACATTATGAATGCTTTACAGTATCTTTTTTTCTATTCTTTCTTTCATTACCATCAACAACATCCTGGTATTTCTTATGTCAACTGCTACAAATAATTTCCTAACTTGTTTCTCTGTCTCTGTTATCCACCTTGTTTCTGAACCATTGGCCATTTTTCCTCCAAGACACACAAAGATCTTCACAATATCCAATAACATAATATTCCTCTTTTTCCAGATTCCTCTAAATTCTTCAACTCATATCTTCAATACCTTCCATGGTTCTCCATTTTCTCAAGAATGAAGAGCAAATTCCTTCATTGTATATCCATAGACTTCCATCTTTTATCCACCTTTCCAGGGTTACCTTCAAATATTTAAACAAGCCATTAGTTCTAAATTAGGCATCAATGAGCACAGATAATCTTCTGCTCTATGTGATTACAACATTTCTTCTTACCTATAATTTTAACATAATTTCACCTGGGAAGCAGTTTTAGTAAGCTCTAAGAATTTTTTCTCTAACCTCAAAAGAAAACACATAAGAACTGACAAATCTATAGAAATCTGCTGTGGCAGTTTGATATAGTTATGAATTCCAAAAATAAATATGGATTATGCTTGTAAAGTGGTCTACTCCTGTGAGAGTGATTAAGTTATGATTAAGGCTTTGATTGGGGTACATCAGTAGGATGTCAAATCCCTACCCTTTGGTAGGTGGGGACTCAGAGATAAAACTACATGGCAGAGCAGAGGAGTTAGTTGGAGTTTTTGAGTTGAAGTTCTGAAGCTGAGTTTTAATACTGAAGCTCAGGGAAGCAAGCACACAGAGGAGTTTGGTCATGAGGAAGGAGAGAAGGACCTTGGAATAGATGAGCCATTTGCCTGATAGTCTACAGCTGGCCATGTGGAGAGAAGGAAGCCTAAGCCTGGAGAGAGTCAGGCCCCAGGAGGAGAGGAACTCAATAAGCCTGAACTCTTGGCAGATGTTGGCTCCCATCTGGTCCCAATACATGGCAATGGACTTTGGTGAGGGAAGAAACTTATGCTTTATGGCCTGGTAACTGTGAACTTGTAGCTCATATAAGTGCTTTATGGCTTGGTAACAGTAAGCTTCTACTGCAAATAAATACGCTTTATAAAAAAAAAAAATAAAAACACAACTGATTTCTGGTATTTTGCATCAGCACCCCTTTGGCTGACTAATACATCTGCGATTATTTTTCATAATGGGGAAGTTTAAAAAATTCAAAGATGTATTCATAATAAATTTTCTTTTCAGAAAATGTAAATAAGGTCACATGAAATTCATGGAGAATAGAAACAATGTAACAGAAATTGTCCTACTGGGGCTTACAGAGAATCCAAAAATGCAGAAAATCATATTTGGGGGTCTTTTGTCATCTACATCATCACAGTGGTAAGAAATTTGCTCATTGTGGTCACCATCATTGCCAGTCCACTGATAGGCTCCCCCATGTACAATTTCCTGGCCTATTTCTCCTTTATGGATGCCTATTATTCCTCGGTCAATACACCCAAACTGATCATAGATTCATTCCTTGAAAAGATGATCCTATTCAATGGATATATGATCCAAGTCTTTGGGGAACATTTATTTGGCAGTTCTGAAGACATCCTGCTTACTGTGATGGCCTATGACTGCTACATGGCAGTCATTTGAAGGAGTTCAATTAAACGCCATGACAACTGACAGAAAGCAGGCCTCCTTGGTAAGTATGAGACAGGTGTCTCTAGTCTAAAGGCACTAAGATAAGATCTGGTAGGAGCCTGATGGAGAAGCATTCTGTGCTTCAAAAAGAGTATCTGGCATATGTCAGATAATGATTAACAAGGTCTGTTACATGCAGGAATGTAAGGAGAACTGAACCATTAACCCTAAAAACTTGCTGACTTTTGTAACGTGTAGCCTGTCACGTATCTATTGCCTTTGCACATGCGCACACGTATTTTCTTTGTTCTAAACCTAAATAAAAGCCACGATGTTTTATGCAGCAGCTCTCTCCTCCCTTTGGATGGAGGGTCCACTGACACCAGTTATTTCTTTCTCATTTTTTCTCATCTGCAGCACCATTTTCACTGACCTAGTTCCAGAACATCAACAGTCATTCTCAATGCAGTACTTGAAAATGAGATGCAATTATTTTTTCAAGGTAGCACAATGGGTGGTACACCATAAGCCCTGAATGAATGTACACAAATATAATTTACATGGATTAATTGGATAAATTATACAGCATAAAAATATTATGGAAGGTGCTCACTTTGGAAGTACTTACACTAACATTGGAATACAGAGAAGGTTAGCATGGCTCCTGCACAAAACTGACTTACAAATCTGAGAAGTTCTCTATATTTTTTAGAATGATGGAAATGTTTTGGTTATGGATGGTGGTGATGGTAGAAAAACATTGTGAACAATTAATAGCACTGAAATGTATATCTGAATGTGATTAAAAGGGGAAAGTTTTGATTATATATAAGGTAACGGAATATATATATATATTTAAAATCCATGGATCTACATTACATTGTGAACCCTAAATTAAATTTTGGACAATAGTTAATAGTACAATTATAAAAGTTTGCTATCTTCAATCGTAAAAAAATATTCCACACCAATTCAAGTTGTTAATGATAAGTTGTTATATGGGAAGCCTGTGTTTTATGTATGATTGTTCTGTAAACCCACTACTTCTCTAACACAGAAAAAATTTAGTATAGAAGACTTGTGAGTTATTTCCTAATTTTATCTGTTTCAAATTCTAAGGAAAATTTTTATTAGATATCATGGAGGAACAAGGTTTTAACTAGATATTATGGCGGAACACGTTTTTATCTACTATTGCTTAAACTCAAGAATGATGAAGAAAGTGAAACAAAGATTCCCAGCATATGAGAAAATAGTATAACTCTATGATGCTGCTGTCAGCAAGGTTTCATTGTCTTGAGAATGTGGGGTATTTATGTTATATTTCACTGTTAATCAGTTGAATTTTTGTTAATATTTCATTATTAATGTTTTAATAAATTATGTGACTCTGTTCATAAATCAATTTTAAGGTGAATTTTTCCTAATTCTTCCTCTTTTCCCTCATTAAACCACAAATATATTTGAGCCCAAGAAAGTTATCAGGTACTGTGATATTGCTGGGATATGATGGTGGAAAAAAGAGGACTAAGTCTTGCCATACTGAAGAGCTTCAGAAAATATGATTCTTTGGAAGATCCCAGAAAGCAGAAATTATAATAGCATGGGGTTCTATGAAAATACATGGGAGGGATAAGAAGCAAAGTCAGGAAAGGGTAAGAAAAGAACTTCTAGATAAAATACATAAAGCTTGGGGGCTCAAGGATGAAAAGGATTCCATGAGGTGAATATTCATGAGATTGTGGTGAGATCATTACTAGGAGAGAAAATATATAACACATTATTTATTGAATCCCTATTGTGTGAAAGCCACTGTACTGATATGGTAAAAAGACAAAAAGCAAGATATGAAATTGGAAAGACAAGAATGAGGAAGATCAAGAAGAGTCTTATAGTCATGCTAGGCTTGATGGTAAGGACAATGTGAAAAATATAGAAAGGTCTTTTAAACCAATAAGTGATGCAGTGAATATTGAAATTTAGAATGATACTTTACGTTTTGCGTGGGTAAAAGTCTTGAAGTGAGAGAGCAGTAAGGTTATACCAATGATTTAGGTGTAAAAGAAAGGAAACCTGAAGAGCGTTGGTGCCAATGGGGATTCACATATGGTGGACAATGTTTTGTCCAGCATTAATATTCCCCACTAGATTAGTGCCATCATGTTCTAGCTGATTTAAGTGTGGACTGTTAACAGCTCAAGCACTATCCTTCTCTGATCATTTGTACCAGATAAAATGAGAGCTGTCTGACCTGGAGGATAGTCCACCGCCTCACGGCCAGCCATGCCAAATGATTGATTGGTAGAGGAATGAAAAATGCTAAACCCTTTGACTGATGTTGACCCACTCTAATTGGAATATGTTTTCCAGAGTTCCACTGATTCCATGTTAAAGCCAGACTATGATTGAGACCACACACTTTCTTCTCTCTCCTATAATAAATTTAGGCCAATCCATTCTCCTATACATCACTTTTATAAAAATCTCTGTGTCAGAAATTGCATCTAGGAATCCAAGCTCTCATGGAGAGATAGAAAAATGTTTCAAAAAATTTTTAAGTTATATAAATAAATGAACATGAAAAAAGATGAAGATTAGAGTGAGAAGAGACATGGATGAAATCAAGGTTCTGGTTTATCATTGAATGGAATAGGAAACTTAAGATTGAAAACAGAGAAGATAAGTACTGTATGGAAAATGCTGGTTGAGATTTCATGTAAGACATCTAAATAGCAATGTACAGTAGTCAGTTGAATATATGACTCTTATCTTCAGAAAAAATATCTGGGCTGGAGAAATTAAGAGTTTTGAGCATACAGATGACAATTACAGTCATAAAAGCAAGAAGCATCACCTAGAAAGAACATGTAATATGAGAAAGGAGGAGGAAACAAAATTTCTCAATGTCATTTAGTAAACCATGGGTAATACTCAATGGCCTATTAAGTGATCCATAGGGTTTTTCATATTTTAGAAAGAAAACAAAATAAATTCATCCCAACATAAAGCTTTTTTTAGAAACACCAATTTGCATATTTTTAGATTGAACAGATAGCAAGTCCAAAAATAAAAGCAGATTACTAACATAGAAAACCATCCATAAAACAAGGAAAAGTTACTGATAAATGAAAATGACTACCAATATGGAATATCAGTAATTACAATGAAAAATTAATTGTAAACAGTTTAAAATTTAAGCTGCTATTTTATTTTTACAAGGATGCCAGCCATGTACAGGGAAGGGTGCCAGCAGAGGGACCCCCAGGATTCTGTGGACTGAGCCTCTACATAAGCTGGACCTTCCTCTTTGTGATGTGTTCCATGTGCTTCATCCTTCCAACCACAATGCACAAATTATGTTCAAGAAGCCATGCATGGGACCCTCTGAGAAGTGAAGGCAGAAGGAGCAGGAAGGCATCTGGGGCATATGGAAAGCACTGATGTGATTGTGGGGAAAATCATCCTACAGAAAGTATAAGGGTACATTGCACAAGGGAAAGTTTTGTGTAGACTTTACATTAAGTAGGTTGTCAATAGCCAGAGATTGAATTCTAGACTTCCAGGTCTCATAAATGTACCAAGAGTTGAGGTGCAGGGTCACCTGACACAGGGCTCATTGATCAGGTGACCTTGGCTGAAAGACTCAGATTCCTACACTAGAAGTTAGCATGCAATTCCGCCATGATGAATAAACTTTGCTAGCTTAAGTACAACCTCATGCCAGGATTGTAGGGAATTTTATAAGCAAATGTTGGATGAACTGACACCCTGCTATGCAATAACAAAATTGAGAACGAAAACTTGTTCAGAGACAAAGAGAACTAGTCTCTTTGAATGGAGTGATTCCTGATGCTAGGGTAGGATGTCCCTTCACTGGTGTGTCCAGCAGAGAACCCAGCTGGCTTGAGATTAGGCATGGTCTCCTTTTTATTTAAAAAAAAAATTATATATATATATATATATATATTTTTTTTTATTTATTTATTTTTTAGAGATGCTTAGATTACATAAATGTTAGGAAAAATTACAGGGATTTCCATTTTCCCCACCTCCCACACCTCCCATAACATCCCACATAAACAGACACATCCCCTGCAATGGATATACACATCCTGGGGCTCCGCCAGTAAGCATGGACCATAGTTCACATTATAGACCACACTCTCTCCCACACAGTTCTGCATGTTATATGCTAATGTAAGACGGCCCATATCTGTCATTGTAATGTCACTCAGGATAATTCCCAAGTCCTGAAAAAGCACCTGTATTATAACTGCTTTTCCCTTCTCTGCCCCAAAAGTGTCCAGTGGCCACTGGCTCCACCTCACTGCTTTAATTTTTTCCATTGCTTGAATCACATTATTTCTACAACAGAATACCATTAAGTCCACTCTAGTCCATAGCTCTTCCCCCAATCCTGAGGAGTTTGGGATGGTGATGTCCACTCCACCTCCAAGTGAGAAGGGGCTTATATCTCATGGATATGGAGGATGGGATTATCCTACCTGCAGCTGCAGGCTCTCTCCACTCCCTGGGATGGCTGTTGTCCATCAACGTCTCCTCACCACGTGACTTGGGTGAGTCCATTGAGTGGTAGAGTAGGAGTTGAAGCTGCACCGAGATTCCAGGCACAGCTGGCACATAGGCAGGCCAGAGGCTCCAGTCTCTGGAAGTACACCTACAAACTCCATCCTCACATATAGGTTTAAATAGAAGGGACTGATGGACCATATGCAGGGAGGACTTATTTGAGTCCAACTCTGTCACTCTCAGGAGCACAGATTCCAAAGTAGAGCCCACTGATAAGGAATCAATCTCTGGAGCTATGCCCTCTTATATAGGACCAAGCTGTCTCCACAGTCCTCAGGAGAACCTTTGTTTGGGGTGATATCTACTTTGGTGTTCTATGAAATCGTACTGAGTTGTGCGTAAGATTTACCTCTGGGAGGACCCCCTGGCTCTCTTTGAAGTCTCTTAGGCACATGAACTCATTTGTCTTTACTGTTTCCCCCTTTTATTCAAGGTCTTTTTCCAGTCGTATTGCCAGCTGGCACTTGGTATTAGTCCCTTGTTGCCAGGGAGGCTCATCCCCAGGAGTCAAGTCCCATGCTGGGGGGAAGGTAATGCATTCATATGCTGAGATTGGCTTAGAGAGAGGCCACATTTGAGCAACAAGGAGGCTTTCAGGTGGCAACCCTTAGGCACCCGGTAACAGTAGACTAAGTTTCAATTACAAGAGCAAAAACTCATAAGGGTAATCATCAATAACAAGATCCCATCAGTGGACCCTACTCCTTTGCCAGACACTGCCTCTGCACTCAGGGGACTGTTGCTGCTCCCTTGTAGAATGTGGAAGAGCTCTCTAGGCTGGGAATTCAGTATTCCCTCATTTATTGAGTGATTGTCTACCCACTGAGACCATGGCCCACCCTTTGATCATTTGAACAATTTTATATATTTTTCATACATATTCAGGTGAACTTCCTCCCATGAAACCACCATCCCAGACACCCCCTACGAATTATCCTCTCCTGCCCCCTCTGAAACCCTTCTGTGATCCAAACCTTCGCTGAAGATGAAGCCCAAATAATAGCCAAATACAATCAATAGGAAAATAAAATAATAAAGATAAGTTTAAATATAAGAGATAAAATACATGGAATGTTAAAAAAAAAAAACACTAGAAATAAAATAAAAGGATTGGAATATTCAAAATATGGGGAAAAAAAAGAAAAAAATTTTTTTCTCTTTTTAACCTTTTTCCTTTTATCACTACATTATCGGGTGTCCAGTCTGGACTGTGGCACATGCCCCCTCTCACTCACCAGTGTCTCCCGAATTTTCATTTAATTTTCAAGAAAGCCTTAGGTCACAGCAAAATCACACACAGAATACTAGAGACTCCCATGTACCCAACCTTCTTCCCCTTTCCTCACCCCATATTAAAACCATTTTATGTGGATGGTAACATTGTTATAACAGTTATACATATAGTGAAGCATAGCTACTAAACATTGTTGATAGTTTACAGTATAGTTTACAATTTAGATGGTACAGTTTAATAATTTTTGATGATATTTACCATGTCCTGTGTCCATCACTGTAAGGTAATGAAAAACATTTCCCCTAACCACTAAATACCCCCTGTTTGATCTTTTCTGTTCCTTCCTCCCCATCCACCTAGGGCACATGACAATCCCTTGTATCAACTCATTGGATAACAAGATTCACAGTTACATGCAACAAGAAGTCTTGACACGCTGATTGTCCTCCCTTATTAGGATCCACCCTTGCTCCTAAGAGACAGCCATCTGTCTATTTCTGGGTAAATCTGTCCTCCCAAAGATGGGGGTCCATCTCTTTCCCACTCACCGTGTGGGTCTCCACTCCCCGGCACAACACATTATGACAGGATGAACACTCACACACTCCCCAGAAGCCTACTCCAGATGCACCACTTCCTGAATGCCCCCCCAACCTACACCCTAACCTACACCCTAAACCAGTGACACTACCTTGTCATATTGTCATATTGTCATAAGAGCATTTAATGATGTTGCTAAGCATATAAATAGAAAATACATGAGAGGAACTCTAAATGAAACATAAATGCCAAAATATGCTTATTTAGAATCCCATTAGAAGTGAAAGATAGAAAAAAAGTGAATGTTCCAGCGGTGAAGATTGACACAAGTGTTTATAATGAAAAAGTCTATAAAATGTCATTCAGTGTGAATTTAAAGTTTCCTACTTCAGACTCACCTCCTTATCCAATGATAAAAAGAAAATATAACTTTATTTCTAGATAAAGGGAAAAACAAAGTGTGCCTAAAGGAATAAATCTCATACTGGCATCAGATTTTTCATCTGAAACACTAGAAACTCGTGATATGTGAAACAATGCCTTGGATGACCTCAGGGAAATAAAATAGAACTTTTAATTCCATATCATCCAATCCTCATTCAAAATGTGAGAATTAAATATGTTTTCACTAAAGAAAGGATTCAGAAATATTGCTGGTCAAACACCATGAATAAGATACCTATCTAAGAATGTATGTCATCAAATCAAAACAAAATAAAAAAGTACAATAAAAAGTATGATAAGAAATAGAAGAAAATGAGAGGAACATATTTAGTATGAAAATTAAGATTTAAACCAGAATTTTAATAATGCTGGTTACATTTTTTTTCCATTGAACTAAGCACCATGCTTTGTTTGACAGTGAAAAAGAATTTTTGTATAATCATTATATTATAACTGCATAACTTGAGATTCAATTTTTTTAAATCATTCTATGCAAAGCAGTTATCATTTAATTATAGCAAAATGCAAATACTATAAAACTTGCTATTTTAAAAAATAAAAACATATAAAGTTAAAGGTAAAATTGATCAATCAGTACACTAAACTTCTCACCTTTCATTGTGAGGTATTAATAAATTATGTGTAAATTTGAGAAATCAAAAAATAAAAGAATAGAATAGTGATATCAGAATGATAATAGAGTAAGAAGCTACACTACTCCAACCCCCCAAAAAGGATTGATAAACAAGTAATAACTAGCAGAATGAATTTTCTTAGAAACTCTGGAAATCAGTCAAAATGTTACAATAACTAAGCAAAAATACTGCAACAAGAAAAGACAAGAACAAATGGCAGCAAAACCTCATGGCACCTTTACCACCTGCCCCTTATCCTCCTCAGTTGCATATGGCAATAACACTTTCTTCAAGTTTGGATTTCTTTCCTTGGTTCTGCTACATTTCATCTGGTGGTTTACTGAAGGATTAATTGCAAGACACTCATTTATGCCTCACCTCTCCCAGAAATTACGCTGGACATGGAAGAGACAGACAGATAACGAAAACACTGTAAGATAACAATTGAACCACTGCTGCATGGGACAAAGCATAACAACTTGGGACATACAATATGAAACCCAGGTCTTTGAGAAAAGCTGCAGTTTTCTGGGGAAAATGGAGCACTGGAATGTCCTTGTATGCAGGGGAGTTTAAAAGGTCATACATACTAGCACAGGAAAGACTGATGCAGAAAAATACTTGAGAGGATGCTATGCATTCATATCAGGCTGTGGAATGCTGGCTAAGTACTGATAGAGATCAAATCACGTTTTCTTTCAGTTTTTCCTTTGTTACCTTATGACATTCATGAAATTACCACCATAATACTAGTAAATAAAAACTAAAACAATAAAGACTTAATAACTACACATATTAAGGTATACAGACTTTGCATATTATGAAAATTCAGTATATAAACAGAATACAATAGTCATTAATAATCAAAAAGGGGAAAATTAACAAACCCTGCAGAAATGGGAGAATCTGATTTCCATTGACAGCAAATTAAAATATTCAAAAGTCCAGATTTCAAC
>JAQZBX010019215.1:0-33977 GCA_029593785.1 Cabassous unicinctus
AAAAAAAAAAACCCCGAAGTTTATTTAAACAAGACGCTTGACTTTAAGGGTAAACTATTTAGTATTCATTTCTTTTAATTTATCTGTACTTAAAGACAGATTGCCTTACATGCAACAGTTATGTACAAAAAAGTTATAAAATTGTCCTTGATTTTACAATGATAAATGAAAAACATTAAAATTTTCCAATTGAACAAGGTATGCAAGGATTTTTTATGTTGTTGGATTGTTAAACAGTGAGAGCAAAATAACTTACTGGAATATAAAGATAAGACCTGAAAGAGCATGCCACTAATGGAGAAGGAGTATTGTTACAGAACCAGTATATTTCCCCATCCCATCTCCATTTAATGTTGATCAAAACATACCACAGGCCATTTAATGGAGGGAAAAAAGCAATATGCTTGTGCACATAAAGAAATGGCAATCTGTTTCCATGCTGGAGAAAATTGGCTATGCTGACCAAGAGACACAATAGCAGCCTCCAAAGTGGCAACTTCCTAAGGAACAGGGAAGGGTGAAATGAAAGAACAGAGAAAAACACTGTAGTAGTCAGGATGCAGTGGAACCAAATTGCGGTTTTTCTAATTGAGAATGTATTCTTGGTCTGTAGGAACACAGTCCTGGAGTAAAGTAGCAGGCTCCCTTTTTAACAGACACCTCCTGTGTGCTGCTGGAACACATCAATTATATGTTTTTTTAAAAAATAGTGTGCTTACATTAATTTTAGATTTTTATTGAAATGAAAACAAAATTTAAAATTTCATAGAGAATGTGTAGGTTCCAAGAATATGTCTGAGAAACCCCTGGAACCTGCAGACCCCAGTTTGAGCAACATTGCTAAAAAGACTGTTTGCAGCCAGGACGATTGTATAAGAAATAGGTAACAGTGACTGCCTCTGGGTAGGGAGACTTACTTTTTTTTTTTTTTTTAACAAATCAATTTTATTGATACATATTAATAAAGCATACAATCCATCAGAAGTATACATTCAATGGTATTTGACATAATCACATCGTTGTTCATCAATTGTATCTTTATCCTTCATGTCCAACTGTGCAGGTGTGTCTGTTTCATTGACTGGCTGCCCATCAAATTGGAATCTGATCTGCCTTACTGACAAACCCTGTTGTTCGCAATAGGCTTTAATTAGTTTATTAAGTGATATATGTCTCTTAATCTTAAATTGCACCACAGAACCATCTGCCAGCCACCTTCAAATTAATGTGATCATTGTTCTCAGTCTTGACTCCTTCCTTGGGTTTTTTGTTGGCCATAGTAAGAGCCGGACTCTCCTCAGCTGCCGCTTCACAAATGAGGAAACAGGTCCATGCCATACAAGCACTCAAGCACCAGCAGCAATGGCCAAAATATTACTTTTGATGAGACTGTCAACATTGCCCAACAGATGCGGCACCTATCTTTAGCCAGCGAACGATCTGGCACCATTAAAGAGAATCTGGGGGGATGCCCAGTCTGTGGGCTGCAATGTTGATGGCTGCCACCCTCGTGACATCACAGATGACATCAACAGCAGTACAGTGGAATGCCCAGCTAGTTAAGAACTACCAAGGAAAATAATGCGAAACAAAAAACAGGTGATTACAGGGCAGGGTCAGGAAAGACTGCAGAGGAAGTAACACTGAGCCGGCCCATGAAAGATTACACAGGCAGACAATGAAAGGCATTACTGCTGGTGGGATTATCATGGAGGTGTAGAAAAAGAAAGGACGACTTGCCTGGGGAACAAGGAGATGTTTCAGAGTGGCTGAAGCCCTGGATATATCCAGAGTTATAACTAAGGATTTTGGCTTCAGGGCCAGGCACTCTAATCTCACCCTCAAATCAGCTTTAATTCATGATGTGGTGAACAGAACAGATGGGAGTTACTAACAACAAACATTAACTGACAGTTTAGATGAGAACTTTGTTACTGTGCTGCTCAAGGAGTGGATGCCATGCAATCTTTTAAAGTCAATGTCTCAATTTTTTTGTGCTAAGTTTCAATGTCCTCCTGCATAGTTCCAGTCATATTGTCTTGGTTACCCCTCTGGGGTATGTCAAAAGAAAGTGTCAGAAAGGCACAGAAGAGTAGAGTGACTTCACGTAATGAAAGGCCTTGGAGATCATGCCATAGAATTTGGGCTTTGTACTGTTGGAAATGGAGCACTGTAGATTTTTAAGCAGGGGAGTGACACAGATTTGGTTGCCTATGTCTACATAATTCACTTCTCTCTCCACTGCTACTACCGAAGTCTAAGCCACTGTCATCTCTCACCTGGATTCTTGCAATTCTTCCTAAACTACACTCCCTGCTTCTATCTTTGTCCCCATTTGATTTATTTTCCACACAGCAGCCAGAGAGATCATCTCTCCTTTGTTCAAAACCCTGCAATGGCTCATACTTTCACTCTGAGTAAAAGCCAAGTTCTTAAACTAACATACTGCAAAATGGTATGGTCTGCCACCTCTCCTTACTCCATTCTTTAAGTACCTTCTTACTTTTTCTCAGATATGTTAAGCATTGTTCGACCTCAGGGTCTTTGTACTTGCTAGTCCCTCTCCATGGCACACTTTCCCCAAACATCCACATGTCCTCTTCCCTTACATTTTTCTGTGTTCAAATGTCAGTTAATCTGACAGGCCTTCCTTGACCATCTTATGTAAAGTAGTATCCCTTGTGCTAACACACTGTATCTTCCTTTCCTTGCTTTTCTGGTAAGAGTATCACCACCTCCACTTTTACTATTATGTATTTGACTATCTGTCAACCTCTCCATCTACCCCAATCCACTGAGAATGTAAGCTCCAGAAGAGGAGGGACTTTGTTTGGTTCACTGCTATCTGGAACAGTGTCTGGTCCTAGTAGACACGCAGTATTTTTTGATGAATGAATGAGGTCCAATCTTGGATTTTTGAAGCCTCTCCCTGGCTTCCTGTTCTCCTATCTCTTCATACACCTGGTGACAGATTTCCCAAGTTTGGGGAGCTACTAGCTAACCTTTATTGGGCACTGAATAAGTACCCGATACATTGCTAAGAGCTTTACATGCATTACCTAGTTCGAACCTTGCAATACTAGAAGGTAAGTAGTATTATTTTACTGATGAGGAACTGAAGCACAGAAAGACTAAGTAACTTGCTAATACGGGGTATGGCTGTGACTGGCACTCAAGCAGCCTGACTCTAAACTTGTGCTCTTAGCCACAAAGTATGGGTGGTAGGGGCTTCTGTGAAGTTTTGGACTAACTGCCATAGACTGGATGGACCCAGACAGGTGAAGAAAAGAAGAGTGAAGAGGCCATAGTAATGATGGCCCAAGGGAGAATGAATTTTGAAAAACTATGTATCCCCTCATATTTTTAAACTGACATCTAGAAGCTTCCATCATAAATTCACATAGTTGCAAATGATGTAATTTCTGGCAAATTGTAAACACTGACATTTAAAAATAAAACTGCTAAATCACTTCTAAGCTATCCAAAAGAATCTACATATCCTAACAACTGAATAACCACCATGATTAATTTTTAAAAAATGACAATGTTTTAGTTTCCTAGGCTGCTGAAAGCAGATACCATAAAATAGGTTGACTTTTAAGAATGGGAATTTATTAGCTTAGTTTTGAGGCTAAGAAAAATATCCAAATCAAGTCATTATCAAGGCAATGCTTTCTTCCTGAAGACTGGCTCATGGGAATTCTTGGGTCCTCTGCCACACGGCAAGGCACATGGCAGTGTCTACCAGTCTCTCCCTTCTCTTCCAGGTTTTGTTGCTTTCAGCTTCTTGCCATGGCTTTCCTCTCTCTATATTCATCCCATTGATAAAGGACTCCAGTAAGAGGATTAAGACACATCCTGAATGAGGTGGGTTATACCTTAATTGAAGCAGCCTCATCAAAAGGTCCTAGTTACAACGTTAATCCAGGAATGGATTAACTTTAAAAACATGCCTTTCTGGGGTACGCACAGTTTGAAACCAGCACATACATGAATGAGCTCTTTAACAACATGAAATTCCATATTCTTTCATCACCTCTTATATTTACATTCTATTTCCCATATAAAATGCTCTCCAAATGTATTACTTACATGTTTTGAAAAACCTTTTATTGATCACTTTTCTGCAGTAAAAATATGTATATATTAAAGTAAATTTAAAAAAATCTCCTGTAGCTCTATGTGTTAGAATTCTTCTGAACTGAGTAATCATTACAATTACCTTTAATATACAGCTGGTGAAAAATGACAATTACAAATTTTGATAATATATAAATATAAAAAATAAAATTTTATTGGGAATGCTTTCTTAGATGGACAGTGCTTTTCCCTATTAATTTAGATAAAAGTACTGATAAATATTATTCACATAAATTGAGAGGAATGCTAGCTGTTTTGTCAGCAATGCCAACCATTTTTTAAAAATTTCCTTCTTAGTTATGTGTAAAAAATCACACAGTGTCCCTTCCTCAAAATTTATTTCTAATGACTCATCAGCTGACAGTTCAATTAGGTCTACTATTCGTTTTGTTGAAAGCAAAGAACTGGAAACCATCTGACTTGCAAAACAATTTGTTAGGCTATCATTAGAGCTATTCTCTTTCTCGAGTGACTTTTAATTGTATTGATTACTCTCACTTTGAGGCATTTAGGAAAGGCTGAGGAATTAATAATCGGTCAAAGATTCTGACTTCACTTTTCAAGTCAAACGTGGTAACAGGCGTCCCTGTGACCACATTTCACTTTTGAATTCCAAGACAGACACGGCAGAGCCTTGCTATGAGTAGGTCCAGTAGATGAAGTGAGGCCTTTTCCTTTCAGGTATTTCTAATCCACGCTTTCCTTGCTTTGCACCAGGGGCCCCCTCTGACTACACTTGGGGTGGAAGAAGCAAGATTTTTAAATGGAAATTCTCATCACAACCGCCCATTATGTGCCAAAATTCAGAACATACAAGCCAAACTACTCCATTTATAATGCCTTGTGTCGTTCTAAACTATCCCTTTAATCATAGGGTATTCCAGGGATGACTATACCAGTTTGTAAAGCACTGGTTTAGAGAAAAGATGTTTAAAGCCTGGGAAGTTGGCTCCTCACTCTGTCAATTTCTACTTAGCTCCGATTAGCAGTTGGCTTTTTGCGGCCCGGGATAAGTCCGGACGGAAAAAATGGAATTGCCGCTCCGGAGGCTAGAAAGTCGAGGGCTCAGACGCGCTGCCGGGCCTAGGAGAGACGTGGAAGCCCAGCAGGGAATGGAAGGAGAAAGATACTGGCGTAAAGCGACTCTGCAAGATTCGAGGACGCCCGAATTCCGCGTCTAGACACCCGCCCCTTTTGAGCCGGAAGTGAGCCGTTCCTTTTCCGGCAGAAACCAGGCAGCCCTAGGAGTCGTCGGAATGGGGAAGAGTGTCTGTGTGACACTGCCGGTTGCGCGGAGGGGATGGGTTGGGGGCGGTGTTGGTGTAGGGGCGCTCGGAAGGGACAACTATCTCTGTGACACCGCAGAGAGGCTGTGAGGGGACGGGTGTCAGTGTGGCACCCGTGCTCGCTGAAGGAGCCGGCAGAAGCGGGTGGCCATGGGGATGTGGGCGTCCCTGGACACGATGTGGGAGATGCCGGCCGAGAAGCGTATCTTCGGCGCCGTGCTGCTCTTCTCCTGGACCGTGTATCTTTGGGAGACCTACCTAGCACAGCGCCAGGTGAGCCTAGATAGGGCCCACCTGACCCCGACACCTGGCCAACCGCGGCCTCGACTCCCAATCTCCTGGGTGATTACTTCGGCTCACCTCGACCTCGGAGTCCCTTCTGAGCCTCCTAACTTGGAGCGATGGCGGACTGTGGCCTTGAGGGTTTCTTGAGCCTCCGGAACGTTCTCCGCAACGTTATCATGGGACTCAAGCCGGTTAGGGCTTGGAGAAAGTAAAGCAGGGCTGCCGCCTTGCCAGCTTGGGCTCTTCTGCCTGTCTCAGCTTCCTTAAGATTCTCGGGCTCAGGCTTAGCCTCCTTTATCTGGGCAGCGACCCACAGGCCTTCAGAAGGAAGATACTACATTCTTAGAATTACAGCTTCACCATGACGTTTGTGTAAAATCCATCACAGGATTAGGAAACCATTTTCTGAAAATAAAGATTTTGCAGTTCTTCCTAGGACTTTTATTTTTTTTCCCTTTAAAAAAAATGTATCTATTATTTTCACCCTAAAAAACAGTATTTTCTTGTTTTTCTTAAAACAACTTATTAAATCTTTTAATTTTTATTCAGAAAATTAAAAACAGTAAAGTAGAAAGTGAAAATTAACTCCCTGGAGATAACCAGTCAGGAGCTTAATGAATTAGGGCTCTGAACTTTTAAGTGAGATGAACTTTTAAATTTAATTTACCTTTTTATTTGCAATCTCTCACTGCTAGTTTGCTTTACTCTTCAGACTGTCACTGATTTATGTTGTCCAGGAGAGTTATGAAAATCTTTCTCTTTTTAACTGCTGGAACTCTTATTCTTGAGCATTACAGCCTTTAACTCCGTAAATTTCTGCTCTGTTTACATTCTGCATGAATCTTTAAACTGAAAGTTTTTATTTTATTTTTTCTATATCTGTCAATGTCTGGGTTACATCTTGACGTCTTTCTTTAGCCCAAAGTAATCAAAGGTAGATGTTAAGCTTTATAGCTAGCTTCTTTGACAAAGCTCTTTGGATAGCTTCACTACTACAGAATCAAGTTCTAGAGAAGACACTGCATAAAGTAAACACTATATGTAGTGTCTAAATTGGGGGATGGGTATTGAGCATCTATCTGACTTGCTTTAATGATAAGCCTAAGTACAGTAACTGCTTTTCACTAGTGTCTTCTTTACTGAGTTATGCTTTAATGTTATGCCCTCAGCTTTTATTGAGGGATTGGTAAGAAGCATAACCATCTATCTATCTATCTATCTATCTATCTATCTATCTATCTATCTATCTATGGAGCATTTGTTGTGAAACCATTGTAGAAAATGATGTCCATTATATTGTTTGGTGTCTGTGGTCCCATGGGTTGAAGTTACCTTTCAGAATTTGGTACCATGAAAAAAAATTGTCTTCCTTGAAGACCTGATATGTTTCTAGCTGCCACTCCTCAAATTTTCCTTAATTTGGCTTCCAGAAACCTAAGGACAAAATTTAATGACCAGCCACAGTATCTGGTAATACTCATAGTTAGCAAACATCTTTTCATTTCATGAATTTATTTTCTATATAACTTAGGTTATACCTAGAATGAGTGGTATTCTTTGTGATGTTACAATTTTGGTTTATATATGCAAACTGAAGTGTGATGACAACCTTGATTTTTATTTTATTTATTAGCCTGAGATTCTCTTGTTCTTTTTTTACTTTCCTGTATCAGTTGTTTCAGTGGTCAATATACTTGATAAAAATGCAATATTTTTATATGTATAAAACAAATTCAATAGACTTAATTGATAAGCTAGTGCTATAAATCATTCAGTGTTTGATCCTAAATAATTATTGTAATAAACAATGAGTTTATTGTTAATGACTGTTTCATTAAAATGTTTTCTTCAAAATATTTCAGAGAAGGATATATAAAACAACAACTCATGTACCACTGGAGTTAGGACAGATCATGGATTCAGAAACATTTGAGAAATCTCGACTGTATCAACTGGATAAAAGTACTTTCAGCTTCTGGTCAGGACTCTATTCAGAGATTGAAGGCACTGTGAGTAATTTACTTCTTGGGGAAACAATCTATCAAATTGTTTAATACTTTGTAATGCTTTTTTCCCTATTTTTGTGACACAAAAGAAGGTACCACACTTGCAGATCCCAGAATGCTTTCTTAACCTTTGATATTAATAGTAATGGGTTTGGATCAAAAGAGGCAGAAAACTGTTTAGTAAGTTGAAATTTTAGAATGTGGTAACTATCACCCTGAGGCCAGGGGTGAAAAAGAAACTTGTGTTATATGTTTTTCTTGTAGCATCCCCTACCAGTCTTCCTGCCTCTACCCTTAACCCTCTAACCCTTCCTCCACATTGCAGCAAGAGGAATCTCTCAGAAGCACAGTTTTGATCATGTCATTCTCCTGATAAAACCTTTCAGTGCATCCCTGTTTACCACAGGGTAAAATCCAAAGCATGGCTTGTAAGGTCCTTTGTGACCTGGCCAGCTACTGCTTATTTGAGCCTCATGTTTTTATTCCTTTCCCCTAATATTCTTTCTCCTCTCTATTGCCCATCCCCTACTCATCTTGGTTTCTTATGACTTTGATTCTTTTCACATGCTGGTTTCTCTGCCTGGTATGCCCTTCCCCTCACTCTTCATTTCCACCCTATCTCACTGGAGTCTAGTTAACCCCTACTCATCCATAAGATCCATCTGAGACATCATCTCTCCTGGGAGAACTTTGAAACTACCCCTCTCATTTGAGTCTGGGTTAGATATTATCCCATCATTTTTCCTTTCAGAGCACTTCTTACACTGTGTTGAATTTGCTTGTTTAGTTGATAGACTGGTAGTACCTTAAGGAAAGGGTACTTTAAGGTTTCATTCATCAATTTCTATCTAGTGCCTGGCATATAAAAAGCACATAATCCATATTTATTAAGTGAACCAGTGAATGGTAGATCATTTTTATTTAGCAAAACAAAGGGTCAGCCCTACCCTTGTGTAGAAGAAAGGCCATATAGTGTACAGCAGTGTTTCACAACCTTTCTTCATTATCTCCCTCTGTCCACAAGAAGCCTTTTTAGACATTTTTTATTCTAATTGCTCCCTCAATGAAACATTAATATTACAGGTATACTGTATATATGTTTATACATAGAGTAAGACTTTTTCATCCCAAGAACCAAGTTTTGCCCTCTTGGGGGCACTATCACCCCCATTGAGAGTACATGTTCTAAAGGCTAAGAGCAAAACTCTGAACTCAGGCAGTTTGAGTTCGAATCTCAGCTCCACCACACTAGCTATGCAACCATAAGCAAGTCACTCAATGTTTCTATGCGTCAGTTTTCTCATCCATAAAAATGGTGTGGTAATATAATAGTTATTCATAATGCTATTGAGGGATTATTAAATGAGTTAATATTTGTTAAATGCTTAGAATGGTGCCTGACCCATTGCAGATGTTCTATAATTGTTTTCTGTTATTGTTTTTACCATCATCATCATTATCGTTATTCCTCCCAGAACTCTTTTAGATTCCCCAAGTGCCACTAAGAGAAAGATTCCTAAATGGAAGCTAATTGAGATGGGTTACCATAAGTGTTTCATGATTTAAAGAGAAGAAACTGGCTGTGTGTAGCTTTGTTAAATGATGACAAATTTGTCTGGCTAGTAACAGAATTGACAAATATGGAATAATAAGACTAACATGTTTAAAACTGAGTTATTAGACTGCTTTGATTTCCTCAAGATGATGGAAAATGGCAAAGCTTCTGGAAGAGTTAACTATTGATATTTTAGAAAAATTAATAAATTACAAAGAAAATAAAATTGCACTGGCTTTTGGGGTACATAGTTATTGCTAGTAAATAGACTTCTGTGTTGACTTTTTTACCAGTCCAAGGCTAGGGCTAGTTTAGTTACTGTGATATTGAAGATTAATATTAAAACTTGGTACCTTCCAGCCAAACCTGGAAAGGTAACATTATTATGGATTACATTTGGCTTTGGTTAATTTATCTGAAGCATTTCTTCTGTTACGGACAGGGCCCAAGTAGGAAATCAGCCTTTGGAGAGAGATGGGAGTAGACCTAGTGAATTGAAACACTATCATCTATTCTCTTTCATGCTTGCTTCTTTGACATTCTTACCCCCACAGGGCCATAATAAAATGACATTAGTAAACATTTCCAGAAAAGATTGGTAATTGCTTGTTCCTTATGGTTGGGAACCATGGGAATGGTTCTGTTTGTTCTAGGAGATGATAAAGATAGGGAAAATACATATATAAAATGAGAGCTTTGTAATGTGTTGTGGCTCAAACTAGAGGCAGTACTGATGGGCTAAAGTTGGAAACAGTAGTAGTAATCATCAAAATATTTGTGAGCATAGTGATTTTCACTTCATACATAATTTTTATATTTATTATTCTGTTTGATGCTTATAACAACCCTCTGAGGTAGAAAGGACAGGCATTATTCCCTTTTTATGGATGAGGAAGCAAAGACTCAAAGAAATTAAAAGGCTTGCCTGTTTAATGGCCAAGTGACACTAATAAATGGGAGAGCTGGATCTCAAACTCTGGTCTTTTGAGTCTTTAAATTACATTGAAGAAGTCTTTCCAGAAACTCTAAGGAGAGCAACATGAATGTGATAAATTGATCCTTGGGAAATTCATGACTTAGTATACCATTTGATAGAAAACAATTTTAGTGTTTCTTTGAAAACAAAGTTCATTTATTACTGTTTTGTGTTGATTAAAATTAATAGGTTTGTGGGGAGTGGATGTGGCTCAAGCAGTTGAGTACCTGCTTTCCACATGGGAGGTCTTGCGTTTGGTTCCTGGTGCCTTCTAGAAAAAAACAAAAACAAACAAGCAAAAACAAATGAAACCAACTTAGGGGAGCTGATGTGGCTTAGTGGTTGAGTGCTGGCTTCCCACATATGAGGTCCTGTGTTCAGTCCCTGGCACATGGTACCTAAAACAAAACAAAACAGAAAAATTAATAGGTTTGTGTGTTTTGGTCACAAAGAAGTGAAAAGATTAATTTAGACTTTTTTTTTTCCCTCACTACTTTCTACCTGAGGAACCCTGAGCAAAGGCCTTATGTGACCAGTTATAGGCAACACTGTTCACACCAATGTGACAGAACACCCGGAGAGAAACGGTCCTGCCACTCTAAGACACATTTTCTCTGATATTTCAGATATGTCAATAAAGACCCCAATCAAAAAATGAAATGACTGGGGTGTGGAATATGGCAGAGTAGAAAGGTTCAAATTGTTGCTTCTCCAATTTTTGTGTGTTTCCAAGTTTAGCCTTTTTGAGACTCATTTTTCTCATTTTAAGTTGAGAAATAGATAAAAATCCATATCTCATTTTTGTTTGTGGCAAAGACACAATAAGATAATGTAAGTGCAACACTTAGTACAGTGCTTAACACATAACAATTTTTAGTCATTGAGTTTCTTTGGGCAAGTTACTTTAATCTCTCCGAGTTTCAGGTGATTCATCTATAAAATAGAGACAACTATACTCCCTGCCCTTCTTACTTTTCAAGGCTGTAGTGAGATAATACATGTAAAAGTCCTGAAATTATTTTTGTTGGGATCGTTAGTTCCTATCATAGGACATCCCCAGGAACATGCTCAGTGAGATTACCAGCATAGAGAAATTTTACAGTTCACTTGTTTGCCCCAATAGCATATTAAACAAGGTTTGTGACAGCAGTTCTAAATGCATTCCTTTCATTCAAAGTTTATATTAAAACTACTCTTGATACTTACTTAAAAACTGGGCTTATAGGTGTTCCAGCCTTTCACCCAAAGCATTATAAATCCTTAATTCTACAGTATTTATTAGTGTTAGGAATAAGGTGAAAGAAGTGCCATCCCAGGTCAATTAGCTCAACAAGTGAAACCTACACCAGACAGTGGTTCCAAAACAAGCCTTTTGGGAAAACAAAGTTGATGTCCAAGATTGAGTTAGTTGTAGCAATGTAGAAATGCCTGGACATAGAATTAGGGAAACCTTTAAAAAAAGTAATTTATTAAAACAGTTTTTTTCAAACTTTAGTGTGTGTCAGAATCACCTGGAGACTGCAAGGCCCACTTCCAGTTTCTGATTTAGTTAGGCTGGGGTGGGGCCTGAGAATTTGCATTTCTAACATATTCCCAGAAGATGCTGATGCTCCTGTTCCAGAGAGCATACTTTGAGACCCATGGTATTAAAATAACCCAACATATTGGTAAAAATTTAAAAGATACATAGTATCAGGAGTGGGTGAGAAGGGCAAGATGGCAGCAGAGTAAGGAGCTCCAAGAGTCAGCTTGTCCTGCAGGGCAGTTGGTAATCACCCAGAGCTATCTAAAGCACCTGTTTGGGGGGCCCAGGAGACCAGAAGACCATCCTGCTACATCCTTGAAAGAAAGGAAGGAGGAGACTGCCCATATGCAGTGAATATTCGTGAGTAGAGCACTCCATGCTGCGGAGGCTGGCGCCCATCCTCCATTGGTGGCGCAAGCCGCCTTGGAAGCTATTCTGTGGCTGGAGTTGGAAGCTCCATTTCCCAAAAACGGGAGGAAGAGACAGTCAGGCACTGACTTCAGCTACTGATTAGAAATTTGGCTGGCTAAAGTATAATCCTAAGAACAGCTTAAGTTTGAACCTGTCCAAATTGGAATGAGGCTGGTAGCTGCCATTTTAACTCTGGCCCTGGCACAAGGGGAAGCAGGACTGATTGAAAATCACAGTGATGGTAGGGACTGGCTTCTTTCCACCTAGAATGGATTGCAGCTCTAGCCTAAGCTCCAGCCCCACCTCCAGCAGGGAGGAAGCTGGGGGGACCTGCACCAGCCTCTCTGGGCAACTGCAGGTGCTTTTGGCTCCATTCCCACACCTCAATAGGATAGGGTGTTTCCTCGGCCTCTCTGGGCAACTTCAGGTGCTTTTGACCTGCACAGACTGATTTATTGCATGCCTTCGATTCCATCCTCGCCCCGCTCTGCCCCCCATAGGATAGGAGGGAGCTGGTGTTTCTTCAGCCTCTCCAGGCAACTGCAGGCACTTTCAGCCTGCACAGACTGGATACTCGGACACCTGTAGCTCCATCCCTACCCCCCAATAGGATAGGAGGGGAGCTGTGTCCTTTCAGCCTCTCTGGGCAACTGCAGGTGCTTTTAGCCCACCCAGGCTGAATACTCGGACACTGTAGCTCCATCCCTGCACCCCAGTAGGATAGGAGGGGAGATGTGCTTTCTCAGCTTCTCTTGACAACTGCAGGCAGTTTTGGGCCTCACAGCCTGGTTTGTTGAGCACCTAGGACTCCATCCCCCCCCACCCCATAGGATAATAGGGGGCTGGTGTTTTCTCAGCCTGTCTGGGCAAATGCAGGTGCTTTTGGCCTGCCCAAACTGGATGGTTGGACCCTGTTGCTTCACCCCCCACCCCCAGTAAGACGAGAGAGGCAATGTCTCCCCAACCTTTCTTGGCAACTGCATGTGCTTTCGGCCCACACAGACTGAATAGTCAGACACCTGTTGCACAATCACCACCCCACCCCCCATAGGGTAGGTGGGGAGCTGTGTTTCTTCAGCCTCTCCGGGCAACAGCAGGTACTTTTGGCCTGCATGGACTGGACTGTTGTGCGCCTGTGGGTCCACTCCCACCTCTAATAGGATAGGAGGGGAGCTGTGTTTCCTCAGTCTCTCTGGGAAACTGCAGATGCTTTTGGCCCACATGGACTAGTCTGTTGGGTGTCTGTGGTTCCAACCTCACCCCTTAAAGGGCAGAAGGGACAGTATTCCCTCAGCCTTTCAGGGCAACTGCAGATGATTTTGGCCCACACAGATTTGATGGTTGGGCACTCCTGAGGGTCCATCCCCACCCCTGGTGGGGGTAGAGGGCGATGCTATGTCCATCTACCTGGACAGCTGCGATCAGTTTTGACCCACACAGCTTAGTTTGCTGCCTACACCTGTAGCTCCATCCCCGCCCCGGGCAGGGGAGTGAAGCTTCATTAGTCTCTCTGAGCAACTACAGGCAGTCCTGGCCTGCATGGTTTGGATTATTACACGTACCTGCGACTCTGTCCCTACCCCTGGCAGAGGAGAAAGGTAGGAGAAGCTTCATTTATTCCTGGGGCAACGTGGGCAACAGCAGCCTCCAGAGCTTACAATACTAACTACAACCTTGGCTCCTCGACACAACCAGCAAGGGAGAAAGGTCAAGAAAGTCCTAAACTAAAGAGAGAAACTGCACCCAGAATAAATTCATCTAGTAAGCCAGATGCTAAGACACCAACAAATAATTACAATCCATGCTAAGAAACAGGAAGACATGGTCTGGTCAAAGGATCAAGATAAGCCTCCAGATGGCATAAAGGAATTGAGACAACTAATTGTAGATGTTCAAACAAATCTCAATAAATTCGATAAGGTGGCTACAGAGATTAAGGATATTAAGAAGACGCTGGGTGAGCACAAAGAAAAATTTGAATGCATACATAGAAAAATAGCAGATCTTAAGGGAATGAAAGGCACAATAAATGAAATTAAAAATACCCTGGAAGCATATAATATCAGATTTGAGGAGGCAGAAAAAAGGATCAATAAGCTTGAAGACATGGCCTCTGAAAGTGAACATACAAAAGAACAGATAAAAGAATGGAAAAAATGGAACAGGGTCTCAGGGAACTAAATGACGGCAAGAGACATGCAAACATATGTGTTGTGGGTGTGCCAGAAGGAGAAGAGAAGGGAAAAGGGGCAGAAGGAATATTTGAAGAAATTATGGTAGGAAATTTCCCACCCTTATTGAAGGACATAGATAGCCATGTCCAAGAAGCACAAGGTACTCTCATCCGAATAAATCTGAATAGACCTACTCTGAGACAGTAATCAGAATGTCAAATGCCAAAGACAGAATTCTGAGAGCAGCAGGAAAAAAGCGATGCACCACATACATGGGATACCCAATAAGATTAAGTGCTGACTTCTCATCAGAAACCATGGAGGCAAGAAGAAAGTGGTATGATATATTCAAGATACTTCAAGAGAAAAACTGCCAGCCAAGAATCTTATATCTGGCAAAATTGTCTTTCAAAAATGAGGGTGAGTTTAGAATATTCACAGTTAAACAGAAACTGAGAGAGTTTGTAGCCAAGAGACCGGCTTTGCAGGAAATACTAAAGGGAATGCCGCAGGCTGAAAAAAAGAAAAAGAAAAAAAAAACACAACATGAGAGAGGCTTGAGAGTCTAAAAATGAATATTTTATCAGTAAAAATAACTAAAAGTGTAAAAAGATTGATGAAAATAAAGTATGGCAGATAAAACCCAAAGGTCAAAATAGGTGAAATAAGAACTGCCTTTAGAGTAATAACATTGAATGTTAATGATTAAACTCCCCAATCAAAAGACACAGACTGGTGGAATGGATAAGAAAATATGAGCCATCTATATGCTGTCTAAGAGAGACTTAACCTTAGACCCAAGGACACCAATAGATTGAAAGTGAAAGGCTGGAAAAAGATATTCCACATATGCAGTAACAAACAAACAAAAAAAAAACTGGAGTAGCTATACTTACATTGGATGAAATAGACTTTAAAAGCAAAACTGTTATTAGAGACAAGGAAGGACATTTTATATTTTTAAAAAGGGGCAATTCACCAGGAAGAAATAACAATCATAAAAATACATACATCTAACTAGGATGCCCCACATTACTTGAGGCAAACACTGGCAAAACTGAAGGGAGAAATAGATGTCTGTACAATAATAGTTGGAGACTTCAAAACATCATTCTCAGCATTGGATAGAACATCTGGGCAGATGATCAATTAAGAAACAGAGAACTTGAATAATATAAATGGACTAACCCTAATAGACATATACAGAACATTGTATCCCAAAACAGCAGGATATCCATTCTTCTCAAGTGCTCATGGATCTTTCTCCATATATTGGGTGACCATATATTGGGTCACCAAGCAGCTCTCAATAAATTCAACAAGATTGAAATTATACAAAGCACTTTGACTGATCATAATGGAATAAAGCTGGAAATGAACAACAGGCAGAAAAACTGAAAATTTGCAAATATGTGGAGATTAAACAACACTGTTTGTATTAGTCAGCCAAAGGGGTGCTAATGTGAAATACCAGAAATGGGTTGGTCTTTATAAAGGGTATTTATTTGGGGTAGAAGTCCACAGTTACCAGGCCATAAATCATAAGTTTCTTCACTCACCAAAGTCCATTGCCATGTGTTGGAGCAAGACAGCTGCCGACGTTTGCCAGGTTTCAGGCTTCTTGGGTTCCTCTCTTCCTGGGGCTTTGTTTCTCTCTGAGCTTAGCTCCTCTGTTTCCACCATAAGGTCAGCTGTAGACTATCAGGTGAATGGCTTCTCTTCTGGGGCCTTCTCTCCAACATCAAAACTGCTACTCAAAAACTGCTCCCTCTGTCCTTTGCCTTGCCTTTTATATTCAATTCCCCCACCCACCAAGGGGTGGGGCTCAATGCCCTACTGACGTGGCCCAGTCAACGCCCCCTAATCATAACTTAATCATGCCCAGATTAACAGAACAGTTTACAAGCATGATCCAATTATATTTTTGGAATTCATAATTACATCAAATTGCCCAACGGCTACACTATTAAATCAGTAGGTCAAAGAAGAAATTACGAGAGAAATCGATAAATATCTTGAGACGAATGAAAACTAGAAGACAACATATCAGAACCAATGGGATGCAGCGAAGGCAGTGCTGAGAGGGAAATTTATAGCCCTCAATGCTTAAATTAGAAGAGCTAAGGTCAATAAGTTTACACAGCTGGAGGAAGTTTTGGGAACAGCCAACTGTTCCCAAAGCAAGCAGAAGGAATGAAATAACAAAGATCAGAACAGAAATAAATTGAGAACAACAACAACAAAAAACAATAGAGAGAATTAACAAAACCAAAAGTTGGTATTTCTGGAAAATTAACAAAATCAACAAACCCTTACTAGACTGTCAAAGAAAAAAAAAGATGGAAATAAATAAAATAAAAAATGAAAACATTACTACTGACCCCATAGAAATAAAAGTGATCATAAGAGGATACTATATTTTTTAAAACAATTTATTGAAGTATATCATTCATACATGAACATACATAAATTATAAGTGTTCAGTTAAACATTGTGAACTTACAAAACAAACATGCATAACATCCTACGGGCTCCCACACATCATCCCCTGCCCCAAACACCCTGCATTGTTGTGAAACATTTGTTAACAAATCATGAAAGAGCATCATCAAAGTATTAGCACTAACTATAGTCCGTATCTTCCCCCCCATACATTTTTTTAAATGATTTATTTACTTTTATCCATTTTTACCCCCCACCCCCCGTTTTTGCTGTTTCTGTGTCCATTCACTGGGCAACTCTCTGTGCCCATTTCCTGCCCCCTCTTCTCATCCTTCTCCTCCTGTTTTCACTGGGGTTCAATCCTCGGAGTCTTCGATGTGGGAGAGAGGCGTCCTACCACCTGTGCCACCTTAGTTCCTGTTTTTTTGGTGCGTCTTGTCTTGGCTTTCTCTTGTGTCACTCTCCTGTTACATCATCATCTTGCTACTTGGCTCGCGGAGCCTGACGGCGCACCAGCACCCGCACCATCTATATATTTCTTTTTTTAATTTTTACCGGAGGTCCCAGGGATCGAACCCAGGTGCCTCCATATGGGAGATGGATACCCAACCACCCGAGCCACATTTATCCCCTTGCTATATCTCTTAAGGTTGACCAAAGATACCCAAAGTTACAGTCTTTTCCCATACAGGATGGTCATATAATAAATCAGGCTTAGTTTATCACCAGCATTCTGAAAACCAGACCTAGGGAGAAAAACTAGGTCTGGGGACACATGCATGGTTTCTAATATAGCGAATGTTTAGCCTACCCTGATTATCACAAAATCAGGTCAGCGAGAATAGTCACACTAAGAGGATACTATGAACAACTGTACACCAACAAACTAGACAATGTAGATGAAATGGGAAAAAATCCTAGGAATGTATGGACAACCTGCACTGACTCTAGATGAAACAGAAGACCTCAACAAACCCATCACAAAGAGATTGAAACAGTCATCAAAGAACTCTAAATGGGATTGTGGCTGAAAAGGTAGTCTAGGGATATAAATGTCAATTGAAAGAAAACTAGAGAATAATCTAGGGACTGAATAACATCGATGTGGATGAGAATTGTGGTTAATAGTACAGGTACTATTATATGAAGTAGAACAAATGGGAAAAATACAATTAATGTATTTTGTGGAATATAGTTAGCATCAATAGTGTAATATTCTTGCATCAAAGCCAAAGTTATATTGTATATCTTTGGCATTGAAGAATAGGGGGGTATGGAAGAAAATATACCAAATGTACATTGTAGATTGTTAGTGGTAATAGTCTAATGATATTATCTCATAATCTGTAACAAATGTTCTACAACAATGGAGTGTGTTGGTGGAGGGGTGTTGTATGGGAATTCCACATACGTGCATTATTGTTTTGTAAATTCACAACCTCTCTAATAAACTATATGTAAAGAATGATAGGGATACCCTATAGAAAGAAAATCCAATAGCAATACAATAATACAGTAGAAAAATAGGCAAAATGATTGATCAGGAACTTCAAAGAAGATTTTAAAAATTGGTACATAACATAGGAAAAGATGTTCAACCTCATTAATAACCAGGAAAATGTTAATTCCAACAACATTAAGATACCATTTCACCCCCATTAGACTTGACAAAAATTTAAAATGAGGTAGTATTGAGCTTGGGTGAAGATGTGACCAACAAATCTGATCCACTGTTGGTGGGAGTGCAATTTGATGCAACCACTCTGAAAACAGTTTGACATCACTACTAAAGTTGAATATGTACTGTGGCATTTCTCACCAAATGTACAAAAATTACACTCTTCTGCAGTGCCCCTCCCTGCATTTTACATCCCATCCTGTTGAATTCAGGCACTGTCATGTGACTTACTTTAACCAATGAAATATGAGTGAACATGATGTCTGTCACTTCTAAGTAGTTTGTGTTATATTGTGATTTTTGTTCTCTGGTATAAAACAGGCAACATTACCATTTGGGGCTTCTCCTTCAGACTGGATCCCAGACTGAAAATGATATGGAGCAGAGACCCTGCCCACACATGGGGCACATGTAACAGGAAAGAGAAATAAATCTGTTAGTGTAAGCCAGTGAGATTTGGTGGTGGTGGTGGTGGTATTGGTGGTGTTATTATTGTTTGTTATTTTATTACAACCTAGCATATTTTGACAAGCATATATCCTACAACCCTGCAGTTCTCTTGCCAGAAATGTAACCCAGAAAAACTGTGGCAAATATACATCACAATATGTTTTACAATGTTGTAGCAGCAAAGTCTATAAAAGGGAAAAAATATAAACAATCCAAATCTTCATGATGAGTGATATGAATAAGTATGGTATAGTCAAAAAAAGAGTGAGTGAGATTGTGGGAAAACATGAATGCTGAAGAATTGCTAATGGGAGTGTAATTTGGTATAAACAGTTTAGAGAACAAGCTGATAATTCCGAATGATGTTGAATATGTGTGCTCCTAACAACTTTTTGCAGCACTGTGCATGGTGAAGTGGATAGATGGTATATATTCATAGGGTAGAATACTATATGGAAGTAGAAGAGTGAACTAGATCTATTTTTATTACCATGGATGGTTCTGGAAAGAAAAAATAGAGTGTAAAAAGCATGTTATAGAGTGATGAATATAATATGTTATTTATATATGTTCCTAAAAGTCACTTTATTATTTATGTATTCATATATAATAATGGAAAGTAGATTGTAAGGATACCCATGAAATATATGGTAGTACCCTAAACCCTCAAACCCTGAAGGTCCATGTCGGAATTGATGGAAATGTGCTTCTAACCAAGGAGTGAAATTGTGGTCCGTTGTGCTCCTGAGCTTTCACAGAAAGAAAACATTGCTTCCTCTCGACAAAATGAGTTCCACAAACTTAGTATCTGCTGTGGGAAGTATTATTTTTTAAGCATGCTTTTTTTCCTTTTTCTTCTTTTTTTCAAATTTTAAGAGCTGCCCTCTCATTCTAATGTCCTGGTGATTTGGTGAATGCCTATGTTCACTTTATCTGCTCAAAACAAAGGGTGGTGTTGAGAAAGCAAATCCACTCCTAGGAAACCCTGACTGCTGACCTCAGGAATCACTTTTTCCTGACCTGAAAAAAGTACAGATATGCCATTCCATCCTCCAGTCTGGTAAATGGACATGGCTCTCCTCTTCTATAGCATCAGTAACACTTTTTCCTCACTGAAGATGGCTGTTTCCTTTCAAGCAAAAGACAATTATAGAGCCAGATAGTCTAGTTCAAATCCCATTTCTGTCACTTTTTAGCCATGGGATTTTGGACAAATTGTTTAACTCTTCTAATCTCAGTTCCCTAATTCACAAAGCTTTTATAGCAGTATAAAGTTAGTATCTCATTTGGTTTGTATTCATCAAAATGTATATTTTATCCTAAAAATGAGCTAGGTCTCATTTTTCTTTAGACATATTTTGTCCTTTTTTCTTTATTATATGCTTTCATATGATAGTATCTTATATGATTCAAATGTGACCAAAATATACTTTATTTTGTAGCTTATTCTTCTCTTTGGAGGAATCCCTTATCTCTGGAGACTTTCTGAACGGTTCTGTGGATATGCTGGCTTTGGACCAGAATATGAGGTATGTTATTCAGCAGTATACGCTTGTCAGAGTATTTTTGCTTGGCAAGTTTTATACTAAAGTTAATTTTTTGGCTCCTATGGTCAGTAGACTTGATTTTCTGTCTGCACAGCCCTTGGTCACCCATGCTATATTAGTTAGGATAATGCTGGTTACTGTAACAAACCCCCAAATTTCAATGGCTTATCAAAAGTTTATTTCTTGATTACATAATAGCCTAGTGTGAGTATGTTTGGTCAGCAGGTAGCTTTCCTCCATGTGGTAAGTCAGGGACCCAGAATCTTTTTGTCTTATGACTCTGCCATCTCCCAAGTATCCCCAGAGTTCTTGCATCCAACAGTCAGATGGAATGAAAAAAGAAAGCACACCCTCTTCTTATCTTCCTTGGCACTGAAGTGATACCTGTCCTTTGCACTCACATTTTATTGGTGAACCAGTCATTTGGTCTCACCCAGACATAAGGGAGCTGGGAAATGTAGTCTCTGGACAGGCACCTGCTTCTCAGGAACAACTCTGTGCAGTGAAAGGGGAGGCATGAATTTTGTTGGACCCACATTAAGCAAATACTTCTGTGCCACAAACACTTAGCAGGTACTTCAAACAAAAACAAAGTATACCAGAGTGTATATCCTAGAATCTTCACTGGGATGCTTGAGTTGACTCTCCCTGGAATGAATACTAGGAGACTCATTCCAGACTTTTCCTTGGAAATTGCCAAGTCTGTTCCCTCTTTCCTGATTGTTTAATTGAAATGATGGCTGTCTTCTACTTTAACTCTGTCATCCCATTGTCATATGTATTTGTATACTCTATTCTAAAGAAGCCAAACTCTTCTAGACCTTTTCTTCCTGTGAAATCTCTGCATCTGCAAGACTCAATTATATTTGCCCAAACTCTTGATCCTGATTTGCCGTTTGTGGTATGGTTTGGCAGTTTATTTATAATCTACATTGTTTCAGAAATGATTTAAGGTAGTTTTCATATAAGTATCATGCCTGGCTCCTTACTAGATGCTCATCTTTTTTTTTTTTTTTTTTAATTTAATTTAATTATTATTATTTTTTAAAGGTTTATTTTATTTCTTTTTCCCCACCCCATCGTTGTTTGCACTTCCTGTGTCTGTTCGTCTTCCTTGTTTCTTTAGGAGAAACCAGGAACCGAACCCAAGACCTAATCACTTGAGCCACCTCCGTTCCCTGCTTTGTTGTGTTTCTCATTGTGTTTTTCTTCTTGTGTCTCTTGTTGCATTAGCTTGCTGCACCTGCCCGTCACACTAGCTCGCTGTCTTCTTTAGGAGGCACTGGGAACTGAACCAGAGACCTCCCATGTGGTAGACGGGAGCTCAATCGCTTGAGCCATATCTGCTTTCCTAGATGCTCATCTTAAATGTCACTTTCTTAGAGAGGACTTCCTTGATACTCCACCACACTAGCATCCCCCGTCACTCTTTAGTGAAACACATCACGTTATTTTATTTTTTTTGTTGAAGAACTTAATCACTCTCTGCAGTTATCTTGTCTGTTTATTATCTGTCTCTCTGACAAGAATTTTAAGCTCCAAGGTCTTCTTCACTTCATCTTCACTTCTGTGTTCCCAGTGCCTAGAACAATGCCAGTTATGTGGACATTCCATAAATATTTGTTGGGTGAATGAACACAATCTACATACATATACATACAAAAAATATAGTTTCCTTTACTGGGATCATAATTTATATAATGTTCTCTGCGATAATATTTTTGAATTTAACCGTATCTTGGAAGCTCTTTTCCTGTCAGATTATATAGATTTTCTTTATTCTCTTTTGTGGCTGAATAGTACTGGCAATTCTCACTTTACACAGTTCTGATATACATGAATGTCATTTATCCTAGTTTAGTTAAATAATGAATACTTCCAACAATATGGTTCAAATTTCAGTTATCACAGTATATTATGTGAGTAATCTTATAAAGTACAAACTTTGCAGCTAGCTCTTCAGTCCACAAATCGTTAAATGAGTAACATGTCCCCATCATGATCAGTAACCAGTTACCTCACTTCTTTCAAAGTGTTCCAGTGATTGGTCACTGTGCATCTGTTATTCACTTCATGCACAGACAGCAAAGTATGTAGTTGTGTTGCTTCCTTGTCTCCCACATGACATTTTACAAAAATGGATAATCAAAAGAGAGAATTGACCAACAAAGACAAGAAGAGTGCAGCAAACAAACAAAAAATGGTTTCACTGGTAGTGAAATTCAAAATATAGCATAAATGAAATAGCTGACTGTGGGACTGTTGACATTGCCACTGCTGTCTTTAAAGAGACTATAGATATATAGCCAGAGGAAATTAATAAAGGCAAACTTATCAACATAAATAAGGAAAGGGATTGTGATGAGAAGGTTGAAAATGTCCCAGAGGAAGTGATACCAGCAAAATCACATTAAAGGACCTCTAGAAGATATTTCACAACACTGAAAGCTCAAAGGATAAAAAGTTGGAGATTGATATAACCTTTGAAAGGAATATAATAATTCACCAAGGCAGGGAAAGATACTTGTTCTATATTCTAAGTTATATAATGAACAGAAGGTAAGTATTGTTCAAACTACTTTTTTTCTTTTTTCTTTTCTTTTGTTCCTTTTTCCTTTTTTAGTGTTGTGGTTTTTTTTTTTATTAATTTTCTTCAAACTACTATTGATAAGTCTTTTACAAAGAAATAAAACACAGATTTTCAATGTTTCTAATGTTTTTAAATACAGTGTACTACATAAATAAATATTAGTTTTACTATTTTTCCCACTTCCCTATACATTTAGAACTGACACTGAGCTTTTAATATTTTGACAAAAAATTTTAAAGGTCATAGAACAATCCTAATTTTTTCCATTGACTATTAAGATTTCTCTGTGTGGTTTGAGTTTGCATGGCATTTTTACGGTCCTTTGCTTAATGTGTAAAGTGAGGATTGCCTGTATTCATTGTAGACTTGTATTATTTATTTAATTACTCTTCTATTGATAGGTTGGTTCCAAATTTTCCTTATTACAAGTAATGTTACAGTGTATATCTTTTATCTAAATCTTTATGTACATGTATAAATATTTGTGGAATTAACTGCATCAAAGACTATGGGCATTTAAATTTCCTCCTAAAAATTTTAATGCCCATAGTTTCCTCCTAAAACAGCTTATTTGCTTTTTGTCTTCTCATAGTATATGAATTACCAAAATACCCTTTCTCTGCATCCTCACTAATACTCATTATATACATGATCTTTGAGTTTTGCCAGTCTGGCAGGGAAAAATACGTTATTGTGCTATTATTTTATATAACATTATTGAATAAAAAAGGTTACAAAGCAACATAAGTAAATGAAAGTATGAGTGAATATCCTAGTAATGAACATTTACGTTGGTTCAAATTTTTCTTTATTGCATAGAGTGGTACCCTTCCTTATACATATTTCTTTGTGCACATATTTCATATATATAAGTCTGAAATGGTGCCAACAGTGTTTTTTTCTGGGAGAATTTTGGCCATTTTTATTTCTCTCTCTCTTTTTTTAATCAAACCAATTTTATTCATACATATCAACAAAGCATACAATTCATCCAGAGTACACAATCAGGAGGTGGATGTGGCTCAAGTGGTTGGGCTTCCGTCTACCATGTGGGAGGACCCAGATTCAATCCCCAGGGCCTCCTGGTAAAAAAAAAGGTGAGCAGGCGAGCCGGGCCCACGTGGATGTGCAGTGAGCCAGGCCTGCGCGGCGAACCACACAGCAAGATGATGACGCAACGAAAGAGAGATGCAGGAGAGAGTCAAGGTGAGACGGGCCAGAAACCAGGAACTGAGGTGGCTCAAGGGACAGGGTGTCTCTCTCCCACATCGCAGGTCCCTAGGATCGAATCCTGGTGAAGCCTGGAGGAGAAAAATGAGAAGAGAAGGCAAGAAACAGACGCGGAGGATCACCCAGCGAATGGACACAGACAGCAAGTGGGGGAGTGGGGTGGGAGGAGAAAGAGGAAAAAAAGAAAAGTATACAATCAGTGGTATTCAGCACAATCACATAGTTGTGCATTCATCACCTCAAACATCATTAGAGCATTTTCACTATATCAATAATAATAAAAAACAAATAAGAAAATCCATCAACTCTCGATCTCTCTATGCTTCCCTTGCTGTCCACAGCTAACGTTTCTGGCTATTCTTGCACAATTACTTTTTTTTCTCTCTTTATAAATTGGTTTATATTTACATTTTACATAAATGGAATCATAAAATATGTTACACAGTATATTTAGTTCATAGTAATGCAATCATACTGTATTTGTCCTTTTGTATCTAGCTTGCTTCATTCAACATAATGTCCTTCAGTTTCATCCAGGTTGTCATATGTTTATGACTTCATTTCTTCTTACAACTGCATAATATGCCATCATGTGAATACACCACCATTTATTTATCCATTTATCAGTTAATGGACACCTGGGTTGTTTCCAGCTTTTGGCAATCATGAATAATGCCGCTCTGAACGTGGGTGTGCAGATGTCTATTTGTGTCACTGCTCTCAGTTCTTCTGGGTATATAACCAATAGTAGTATTGCAGGGTCACGTGGCAAATCTATATTCAACTTCTTTAGGAACTGCCAAACAGTCCTCCGCATTCCCACCAATGGTGAATAAATGTTCCTCTCTCTCCACAGCCTCTCCAACACTTGTAGATCTCTGGCTTTTTTTCACCCACCAATGGTGAATAAATGTTCCTCTCTCTCCACATCCTCTCCAACACTTGTAGTTCTCTGTCTTTTTAATAGTGGCCATACTGATAGGTGTGAAATGATATCTCATTGTAGTTTTGATTTGCGTTTCCCTAATCATTAGTGATGTTGAACATTTTTTCATGTGTTTTTTTTGCCATTTCTTTGGACAAATGTCTGTTCAAGTCTTTTGCCCATTTTTCAATTGGGCCATTTGTCTTTTTATTCATGAGTTGTAACATTTCTTTATATATCATGGATATTAAACCCTTATCAGACAGGTGATTTCCAAATATTTTCTCCTATTGAATCAGCTGCCTTTTCACCCTTTTGACAAAGTCCTGTGAGGTGCAAAAGTGTTTAATTTTGAGGAGATCCCATTTATCTATGTTTTCTTTTACACATGCTTTGGGTGTAAAGTCCAAGAAACCACCACCTACCACAAGGTCTTGAAGATGTTTCCCTACCTTTTCTTCTAGTAGTTTTATGGTACTGGCTTTTATATTTGGGTCTTTGATATATTTTGAGTTGATTCTTGTATATAGGGAGTGAGATAGGAGTCCTCTTTCATTCTTTTGGTTATAGATATCCAGTTCTCCCAACACCATTTGTTGAAGAGACTGTTTTGTCCTGTTAACATGGACTTGGTAGGTTTGTCAAAAACTAGTTGACCATAAAGGTGAGGGTTTGTTTCTGTACTCTCAATTCTATTTCACTGATCTATGTGTCTGTCTTTATGCCAGTACCATGCTGTTTTGACCATTGTAGCTTTGTAGTATGTTTCAAGGTCAGATAGTGAAATTCCTCCTATGTCGCTCTTCTTTTTTAGTATGCTTTTGGCTATTCGGATGCACTTTCCCTTCCAAATGAATTTGGTAATTGCCTTTTCTATTTCTGTAAAATAGGCTGTTGGAATTTTGATTGGTATTGCATTGAATCCATAAATCAGTTTGGGTAGGATTGACATCTTTATGATATTTAGTCTTCCAGTCCATGAACACAGACTGTCTTTCCATTTGTTTAGGTCTTTTTAAATTTCTTTTAGCATTGTTTTGTAGTTTTCTGCATATAGGTCCTGTACTTCTTTGGTTAAATTGATTCCTAGGTATTTGAGTCTTTTTGTTGCTATTGAAAATGGAATTTTTTCCCTGTTCCTCCTCAGATTGTTCAAGACTAGTGTAAAAAACATTACTGATGTCTGCATGTTGCTCTTGTATCCTGCCACTTTGCTGAACTCATTTATTAGCTCAAGTAGCTCTGTTGTAGACATTTCAGGATTTTCTAAATATAGGATAATGTCATCTGCAAATAGTGAGAGTTTTACTTCCTCTTTTCCTATTTGGATGCCTTTAATTGTTTTTCCTTGTCTAATTGCTCAGCTAGAACTTCTAGTACAATGTTAAATAACAGTGGTAACATTGGGGCATCCTTATCTTGTTCCCAATCTTAAAGGGAAAGCTTTCAACCTTTCCCCATTGAGTATGATGCTAGCTGTGGGTTTTTCATATATGCTTTTTATTATATTGAGGAATTTTCCTTCTATTCCTATCTTTTGAAGTGTTTTTTATCAAGAAAGGATGCTGGATATTGTCAAATGCCTTTTCTGCATCGATTGAGATGATCATGTGTTTTTTTTTCCTTCAGTTTGTTAATGTGGTGTATTACATTGATTGATTTTCTTATGATGAACCAGCCTTGCATACCAGGAATAAATCCCACTTGGTTGTGATGCATAAATCTTTTGATATGCTGTTGGATTCAGTTTACAAGTATTTTTGAGAATTTTTGTATCTTTATTCATTAGAGAGATTGGTCTGTAATTTTCTTTTCTTGTAGTGTCTTTATCTGGCTTTGGTATTAGGGTGATATTGGCTTCACCATAATGTTGGGTAATTTTCCCTCTCTTGAATTTTTTGGAAAAGTTTAAAACAGGATTGGTATTCATTCTTCTTGAAATGCTTGGTAGAATTCACCTGTGAAGCCATCTAGTGCTGGACTTTTCTTTGTTGGAAGATTTTTAATGACGGATTCAATCTCTTTAAATGTGATTGGTTTGTTAAGTTCTTGTATTTCTTATAGCGTCAGTGTAGGTTGTGCATTTCTAGGAATTTGTCCATTTCACCTAGGTTATCTAGATTGTTGGCATACAGTTTCTCACACTATCCTCTTACGATCCTTTTCATTTCTGTGCAGTCAGTCGTAACTTCCCCCCTTTCATTTCTGATTGTATTTATTTGCATCTTCTCTGTTTTTTCCTTTGGCTTTCTTTAATATCTACCTAGGGGTTTGTCAGTTTTATTGATCTTCTCAGAGAACCAGTTTTTGGTTTTGTTGGTTTTCTCTATTGTTTTTTTTTGTTGTTGTTGTTGTTCTCAATTTCATTGATTTCTGCTCTAATCTTTATTATTTCTTTCCTTTTGCTTGCTTTGGGATTGTTGTTCTTTTTCTCGTTTTTCCAATTGTTCAGTTAAATCATTGAGTTTAGTTCTTTTTTAATATAGGCATTTAGAGCTATAAATTTTCCTCTTAAGACTGCTTTCGCTGTGTCCCGTATGTTTTCTCTTTTTTGCTTTTTTGCTTCTTTTTTTAATTTCTTTGTATCCCATAAGTTTTGATAAGGTGTTTTCTCGTTTTCGTTTGTCTCAGTATATTTACTGATTTCAGTTGCAATTTCTTCTTTGACCTACTGATTATTTAGGAGTGTGTTGTTTAACCTCCACACATTTGCAAATTTACATTTTTCCAGTCTATTATTGATTTCCAGTTTCATTCCATTATGATCTGAGAAGGTGCGTTGTATAATTTCAGTCTTTTTATATTTATTGAGAGCTGCATTGTGCCCTAACATGTGGTCTATCCTGGAGAAAGATCCATGGGCACTTGAGAAGAATGCATAACCCGCTGAGTTTGGATGCAGTGTTTCTGTATATGTCTGTTAGGTCTAACTCATTTATATTGTTCAAGTTCTCTGTTTCCTTGTTGATCTTCTGTCTAGTTGTTCTGTGTAATGATGTGAGTGGTGTGTTGTAGTCTCCAACGATTATTGTAGAGATATCTATTTCTCCCTTTAGTTTTGCCAGAGTTTGTCTCTGCATAGATGTGTATTTTGGGGCATCCTGGTTAGGTGCATAGATGTTTATGACTGTTGTATCTTCCTGGTGGATTGTCCCTTTTATTAATATATAATGGCCTTCTGTATCTCATAACTTTTTTGCATTTATAGTCTGTTTAGTCTGATATTAGTATAGCTACCTCGGCTCTTTTTTGATTACTATTTGTGTGGAGTACCTTTTTCCAACTTTTCACTTTCAGCCTATTTGTATCCCTGGGTCTAAGGTGGATCTCTTGTAAGCAGCATATGGATGCCTCGTGTTTTTTTTAATTCATTCTGTCAGCCTATGTATTTTGATTAGCGAGTTTAATCCATTCACATTCAGTGATATTAATGTAAATGCATTATGTAATTCCACCATTTTATTCTTTGGTTTTCATGTGCCATATCATCTTTTTGTCTGTCTTTTTACTCTTTTGGTTATCCTTTCTGCTATTCTTTCTTCTGTACTCTCCTCCAAGCCTCTCTCTCCTGTCTTTTTCTTTCAGGCTCTAAGGCTTCCTTTAATATCTCCTGCAAAGGTGGGTTCTTTTTTACGAACTCTCTTAGTTTCTGTTTGTTTGTGAATATTTTATACTCACCTTTATATTTGAAGGACAGTTTTGCTGGGTACAGAATTCCCAGCTGGCAGTTTTTCTCTTTCAGTATCCTAAATGTATCATAAACTGTCTTCTCACCTCCATGGTTTCTGATGAGAGATCTGCACTAAGTCTTACTGGGTATCTCTTGTATGTGATGGTTTGCTTCTTCCTTGCTGCTCTGAGAATTTTTTCTTTATCTTTGACATTTGACATTCTGAGTAATATGCGTCTTGGAATAGGTCAATTCGAATTTATTCTGATTGGGGTACGGTTGGCTTCTTGGACATGTAGGTTCATTTCTTTCATGAGAGTTGGGAAATTTTCAGCTATCATTTCCTCAAATACTCTTTCTGTGCCTTTTCCCTTCTCTTCTCCTTCCGGAACTGCCATGACACGAATGTTGTTGCGTTTTGTGTTGTCATTCAACTCTCTGAGCCTCTGCTCAATTTTTTCCATTCTTTTCTACCTCTGTTCTTTTCTCTCTTCAATTTTAGCTGATCTTTCTTCGGTATCACTTATTCTTTGTTCTATCATTTCGAGTCTGCTGTTGTATGTCTCTAATGTGTTTTTGGTCTCACCTATTGTGTCTTTCATTCCCTTGAGCTCTGTTTCTATTTAAAACTTCAAATTCTTCTTTGTGTTCGTTCAGTGTTCTTGATGTTGTTCATCTCTTTAGCCATATTGTCTTTCAACTCATTAACCTGATTTTGGAAATTTGTGCCCATCTCATTAATTAGTTGTCTCAAATCCTGAGTCTCTTCTGGGGCTTTGATATATTCCTTTTCCTGGGCCATGTCTTCCATTTTCTTAATATGGCTCGTAATTTTTTGCTGATGTCTAGGCATCTGATTAATATGTAGTTTACTCAGATGCTCAATTTCTTTCTCTTTTGTAGGAATTTAGTGGCGGGAGGCTGTGTGTTACTGCTGCTCTTTGATTCTTGGTTCGTCCTGGATCATTATGTTTGTCCCTGTTAGTTACCCCAAACTGGGCTCTGGATCCAGTAATGAGTTGCAGACCTGCTTCCTAGGCCTTGGGAGGGGGGGTATAAAGACCAGAAAAAGCCTCTCTAACTTACTTATTTTTAATTTTCTCACATGCACTACCTTGGTCTGCCAGCAGATGGTGTTTTTTGGCAGCCCTCTCAGTTCAATGCCTGGTTGGAGTGTTTTTGCTGTAACACAGATGAGATCAATGTGATAGAGGATCCTTTCTGAAGGCTAAAAGCCTTGTAATTCAAACTTTCTCAGAAACAGTTCTCCAGCCTTCTGTGGCAGCCCCCTCCCTTTTCTTAGGTAGGAAATAATTCCATTCCCCTCTGAGTCTTCAACAGTCAGTCCTGATTAGTTGAGAAGGAGATTGGGAGGGTTGGATTTCTTTAGACCCTTGCAGGCTCCCAAAGCAAACAGTGGCATGACCCCACCTGGCTTGGAAGGGCTTGTGGGACACAGCAGACCAAATTTGTGGGTCAGCAGCTGAGTCAGCCTTTGGCTGTGTCCCTCTTTCCCCTTTCCTGGGAAGGTGCATCCTCAACAATCAGTCCCGCCTAAGAAGAGAGTGAGATTGAGAGTGTCGGATATCTCCAGTCCAGTGTCATCTCCCAAAGTAAAAAAGGTGCGGTCTCACTGAGCCTAGAAAGGCTGGTGGAGCACAGCAGACCAGATTTTTGGGTCAGCAGCTGTTAGCCTTTGGCTTTGTCCCTCTCTCTCCCCTTTCCTTGGGCGGTGGATCCCTGGAGCCCCCTTTGTCTGTAGTCAGCTCAGAGGCCTGAGAATTCTAAAGTGTCTTTAGTGTGGGGGAGGGTGCCAGTGGTAGCAGCCACTGATCTCAACTCATTTTTTTTTTTTTCAAGATTGATTGATTTATTTCTACCCCCACCCCTCATTGTTTTCCGCTCGCTGTCTGTTCTCTGTGTGTTCTTCTGTGTCTGCTTGTCTTCTCTTTAGGTGGCACCAGGAGCTGATCCTGGGACCTTCCGGAGTGGAGAGAGGCACTCAATCTCTTGCTCCACATCAGCTCCCTGGTCTGCTGCATCTCTTATTGTCTCTTCTCTGTGTCTCTTTTTGTTGTGTCATCTTACTGCACCAGCTCTCTGTGCGGGCCAGCACTCCTGCATGGGCCAGCATTCCACACAGGCCAGCACTCTGTGTGGGCCAGCTCGCTGCTCCGGCCAGCTCGCTGCGTAGGCCAGATTGCCTTTCACCAGGAGGCCCCGGGAATCGAACCCTGGACCTTCTATATGGTAGACGGTAGCCCAATCGAGCCACATCTGTTTCCTTCAACTCGGTTTTGCTGTCGCAATTCCCCTCCTTTTTCCCTCTCTGTCTGGGCAGTGTTCAGTCTTCACCTGGTGTCCAAAACCGTAGAAGATCTTTTTCTAAGCCATTTCAGGCTGTCCTCTAGTTATTTTTCTGGAGGAGAAGAGAGTCCCATGTCTTTCTTGTCCACCATCTTCCTGGAAGTCCGCTGCTTTTATTTCTTTATTTTTGTTTCTCTCAAGAAAATTTAGCATTATGCATATACTTCTTTTACAATTAAAACCATTTGCCATATTAAAAAAGAAGAAGGAAAGCAGGTGGACCTCAGCTTAATCTGTGCCTAGGCAGTGTATCATTTGGCAGGACTTTCTGCTTTTCCAAACAAGTAACTTGGGGTCTAGGTAATTAACGTCCTTCTATTTGGACAGTGAGATATGGTCCACTCCTTCTCACCAAGTAATGCACTCAATGGCTCAGAATCCTTCAGAGTTCTGTTGCCACATCATGTAAATGAAATTGAGATGGAATGAGTACATTCGTCTCTGACACGGAATAAATCATGACATTCAAGATGTGTTGGCCTGAATCACTCTGCCTTAATGTCACAGGACTTTATAATGTTCTGTGTTCCAGACACTTCCCAGAGCAATGAGATGTTCAACGATAAGGACAGAGCCTGGATTTTGTTGTCTTCGAGAGATCTTGTTGCCTTCTCTCCACTACCTATTAAACCTCATCTCTAGGATGTTTTCTTCTTTCTAGGTTAGAATTAGCTATTAAGCTCTAGGAGATTGTTTATTCTGTATTTTCCCAATGTGACTTTTCTAACACACTTCCATTTTTCAGCTGTATTTTCCTTAACTCATTCACCTTTCCAAATTTTGCTCACAATTGTCTGTTAGGAATGGAAGGTTCTTAAAGGAGAGTAGTGGAAAGTAGCATTTTGGGGTCAGATTATTAAAATCTTTAAAATTGTAATGAGTTTGAAATCTTACATTAGAGAACCATTGTTTTTAAAGTAGAGAAATGGCGTTTCAGATTAATCTGGGATATATGTGGGATGGATTGGAATGGGAGCAACTGACAATATACAGAGACCACTTCAGAGGCTATTTTTAGTGATTCAGGCAAAAGAACTTAAGAAGCTCTTGGAATCTTAGTGTTTTAAGAAAGATATAAGCCCATTGATTGGGGAAAAAGACTACCGCTGTTTTTCTCCTAGCAAGTGGAATGGTTTATTGATAGAATTATCAATTTTTATCCATTTATGCATAAGATAAGTAAGATATTTTGAAGTAATTCAAGGCTCAAGCATAGATAATTTACATGTTAGTGTGCAGATGGAACTTGAATTTGTGGCATTAGATGGTAGACTAGGGAGAATGGGGAATGTTTCAAAAGTCTGCGTATGAGCAAATGTCTGATATTCAGAAGGAAAAAATGGTAGATTCTGTGGCAGAATGCTAACTTGATATCAGTGTCTCACCAAAATTCTATAATAAATTGTTAAAGAAGAGAATTATGAATATTTTTTAAAAAATAAAGCACAGTTACAACCCCAGAGCAGCTTGGAAGGGGAACATGTTAAAACTGTCAATAGTTAATTTGAAAGACTAAAGATAAAGGAACAGCCAGAAAAAAATCTGAATAAGTAAACTATTGAGGGGTAACTTTGATTCTCCGATATTTTTTTATGTTTTTATTTTTTTTAATTTTTATTGGTACTTTTTTTTTTTTTAGGTACATTTTAATAAAACATACAGTTCATCCAAAGTGTATAATCAGTGGTATTTGGATAATCACATAGTTATGCGTTCATCACCTCAGTCATCATTAGAGCATTTTCATTATTTCAATAATAATAATAAGAAGAAAATTTTTCACTTCTCAATTGCTCTAAGCTTCCCCTGCTGTACATAGCTGCTATTTCTGGCTATTCTTGCACAATTATCTAATTATTAAGCAGTTTTATTGAGATATATTCATATACCATGTGATCACTCCAAAGTGTATAATCAATGGTTTTTAGTATAATCATAATTTTGTGCATTCATCACCACAAAAAAATTTTAGAACAATTTCATTACTGCAAAAAGAACCCCCCCCCCACCCCTTAGCAGTCTCAGATATTAAAATGTATTCTAAAGCTTAAATAGTGCATTGGTACAGAACAGGCCTAAGTATAAGTCAGATCTTGGTATATGATAAAGGTGGCATTTCAGATTGTAATTGTAGTTTAAACACTTTCTTAGGACAACTGACTAAAAATAAATTTCTATTTCATATCCTATAAGAAAGATGAAGGCTTAGATAAATTGAATATTTAAATATAAACAAAGAAGCCTTAAAGAACTAAAACAAAAAGAAGCTAAAATTTTTCTTATAATCTAGATTTTTTTGGGAGGCATTGGGGATTGAACCCGGGACCTTGTACATGGAAAGCAGGTGCTCAACCACTGAGCTACGCCCACTCCCAAGAACTAGATTTTTTAAGTATGATACAAAGGTAGAAACCATGAAGATAAAGTTTGATAGATTTTTACATTTAAAGTTTCTCTGTGGGAGAAACTTGTCATTGGCAAATTTAAGAGATACACCAGGGTGAGTGGGTTAAGAATTAATATATTGGAAGCGGGTGTGGCTCAGTGGATAGAGCCCCCGTTTACCATATGGGAGGCCCGGGTTCGCGCCCCGAGGCCTCCTTGTGAGGGCACGCCGGCCTGAGCGGTGCGGTGGGCTGATGCAGCAACCTCACGGCAGGAAGCGGCTGTGGCGCAATGGATAGCGCACCCGTTTACCATATGAGAGGCCCCGGGTTCGC
>JAQZBX010019216.1:0-26450 GCA_029593785.1 Cabassous unicinctus
GCTATGAGCAAGATGAATAAGGGTCCAGCCAGGGGCAGAAGCCAAGAGGTCCACTGTCCGAGGTTCCAGCCCCAGAACTCATTTAAGTGGTCCTTCCTCTTTTGGATTCGATCCCTAAGTTCTTTCACTTTGGTAGTGACTATTCTTGTCTCATTAACATAATAACAGCACTCTTCCCCCAGGAAGATACAAGTCCCCCCTTTCCTCACAAACTGAGGCTTTGGATAACATAACATTCTGCCGGCATATAGGTATGGTGGGTAAAGGAAGAGGAGGATTGGTATTTCCCTGCGAGCTGTTTCAACCAATCCATTGCTGAGAGAGGGGCAGTCTTGTAACAATTGGAGCAGGGCTGGGAACTGGCGTCAGCCCTGAAGGAGAATAGGAAAAACAGCCTAAGGCACAGAAACATCCTACTATGCACCAGTATGCTATAACAATTAGGGTTCTATTCACAACAGTCCAGTCCGTGGGGGCCACAGCCATGAGTCCAATTCCAAACACCAAGGCAATCAGGCTGCATAAACACAGGCCCCACCAAGAGCAGGGGTCTATTCAGCTGGCGTTCGGGGAGGTTGGTGCTCGAGGATCTCGGGTGATTCGCACTCTCAGGGGGTGGTTGGGTACTGGTTTGGCTGCCCAGCTGTTCTGCTCCTTATCATGATGGGTCTTCTTGACCCTGAAATGATGAATTCATGGGGTGATACCTGCAACTTTAAGAGCAGTGGGAGTTACAAGGATTACAGTATGTGGACCTGTCCAGGAAGGCTGGAGGGGTTCTTTCCTCCAGTCTTTGACCCAGACCTGGTCCCCTGGCTGATGAGGGTGCACCAGGTGTCCCAAGGGGATGAGGTTTTAGGACAGGACAGTTTTATGTACTTCAGCTAGAGTCCTTCCAAGCTGCTGGAGAATGGAATCTAGGTTGGCCTTCCCCGGAAGCCTGAGACTTCTTCTGAATGCCCGGACGACTGGGGATGGCCTCCCAAACAGAATTTCAAAGGGAGAGTAGCCTGTGGGTCCTGGGGTGCACCTAACTTGGAGAAGGGCCAAAGGGAGTAAATCTACCCAGGGGAGACCAGTTTCCTGGCAGAACTTTGCTAGGGTGGCTTTGAGGGTTCGATTTATGCACTCAACTTTCCCTGAACTCTGAGGCCTGTGCTACTTTGTTTTTTCATGTACAAACAGGTTAAAGTCTCGAGTCACATTTGGAAGCCCCAAGGCGGGGGCTTGGATGAGTTGTTTCTTGATGTTTTGAAAAACCCCCTGTTGGACTTCTCCCCAGGCAAGAGATTCCCTTTCCAGCCCCGCCAGAGTTTCGTAAAGGGGTCTGGCCATTGCTGCAAACCCAGGGATCCAGATGCAGCAGAACCCTGCTGCTCCGAGAAATGGAGCTGTCTTTTCGTGGTGGGTGTGGGGATGGAGCAGATCACCCTTTTCCGCTCAGGTCCTAGCATCCGGAGTCCTCGCGAGATGTTGAACCTTAGGTATTTGACCCACTGTCTACAGATCTGAGCCTTTCTCCATCCAGTCCATGTTAAAAGTTGGAGGAGGGTTTGGGTTCCCTTCCAGCAACTTTCTTCCACGTGAAGTCTCCATTCTTCGCTTTGGGGCATGGTGATGAGGAGAGTGAGACTGGTTCCGAGGCTTAAGCTTGCTGAGCTTAAGCCCTTAAGGCGGGATCTCCCTTAAGGCGGGAGATTCTTGTCAGAAAAGGGGGAGGGGTAGGGCTGCAGTGACTTTTCCTTATCATACCTACCTTACCTTTTTTTTTACAGCTCTTCCTCCCAATCAGGATTACAGCACCAGCCAGAAACAATCCAAAAATAAGCAGCATCTTCCATGAAGAAGGCATCCTGTATTCTGAAATAGAAACCCCAGAATCCCGTTAAATCATGAAAGTGAGAATAATTCAAGATTGTCCTTTCTATCTGAGCAGCAGCAAGGTTGTAGAAAGGGTAACAGTTGGGCCTCTCAAGGGTCCACTCCTCTCTACCCTGTGGAAGCTGAGTAGTTTTATTGCTTACTTCTCCCAGAAAGACACACACACACTCAGTTGTTTTTTTTCCCTTCTTTGCCAATTATACCATTATAATCACTGGAATGACTGGAGTGGGAAAAGGGTAAAATTACCCAGGCCAAAATCATGAAGATGGAGCTAAGGGAACCTAACTTCTAATCCAGAAGAAAATCTACCATGAGGAATAACAGATCAGAAGAAGAGAATATGTAGGAATTTGTGAGAATAGGGTCAATTCTTAGAATTTAGTGTACACCCAACAATAGAACCTTTGGGCTCTAGTTGGGGATGTGAGGGAGAAATTCAGTTTCCTGACAACCAATTGTGCAAGAGATAGCAGAATATTTCATCAGAGAGAAGAAAATAAAAATAAAAAATAAAAAGAGCAATAAAATGAGTAAGTAAGTCTGAGTTGGTCTTCAAGTTTATGTCCTAAAGCTGAGAGGAACATACATAATTACCAACCTGAAAGAGAAAAAATTGCTGTTTTCTCCTGATCCAGAAGGGGATTGCTGATGGAACAGGTCACATATGCCATGGAGTGGTTTCTGACCACTAGAGAGGTCTCCACGTGGAACAGCCCATGACTGCCTTGAGTCAGGGCCCCAGAAAATGAGGGCATTTCCTTTCCTTCCATGTCTCTCCATTGGACGTGCGGCTGTGGGAACCATCCATCTGAAGTGCACATCAGCTGTATTTCACCATTCTTCAGTCCCTCCATGGTGATCAGCGGAGAAGAACCTAGACCTGGAAAGAGAGGTAGGAACTAAAACCTGGAGTCTCTTCAAGCAGTTTTATGGTTAGTGACTTCACTGAGTGAGAAGAGGTGGGTCAGAAGGTTTCTGGAAGAGAGAAGAGCTTAAAAGGGCATTAAGTTCCAACTGGGAATGAGACTGGCTAGAGGGTTTTCTTGCCTTGTTTTGTTTCTAATTTTGTTTTTATTATTCCTAAAGTCATCCAGGGGCAGAGTAAGAAGTAAGGTAAATTTTCACATCCAAGATTTTTCTCCTATCCCTGAGAACAAAATAACTTCAACTAAGGCACAGATCACATGGGCAGGATGCAAGAGAGTAAGAGAATATTCTCTAAGATTAAAGTCTTGAGAATATTCTCAAAGATTAAAGTCTTATGAATATGTAAGTCCAATGACATAAAAGTGGAGAAAGTCCGTTTAACTTCACAATATGTGTCCCTGCTGATGACTCCTAAATTTATTAATTTAGATTCAAAATCCATGGGAGAAACAAGTTGATTATCCAAGATTTTGGCCTTTATCCACAATGTCATTTGTTAACCTTGGAAAATCATTCTCACTCCCAAATATAGACAGTGGTAACTCATCACACAGAGTAGTTTTGTCTTTCCTCTTCCATCCATGGGAAAACTGTAGATATTTATGATTTTGTTTACCTGTCAGATCTAGTTTAATCAGATCTAGTTTAGTTTTAAACTTCCTGGTAACTACACATTTTCCAGAGTTTTTATAACTACTTGTAAAATAATGAGTCCTGTGTAAAGTGATGGAGTAAAATTCTCAGTTTTCCCTAAATATGTGGTCACTTTATGAAGGCATTGGGAAGGATACATGCCCTATTCTCAAAGAATTAAATTTGGTCCATTTGAGTTTGTGGGCTTTATGTATCTCTTGCAGTTCCTGCACATCAGAGGGTTCAATATCAATTTAAAGGATAAATGGGCATCAATAAAACTTCAGATGCTGTTGAAAATTTCCAGGGACTAGCATGTTAAATCAGTAATTTTGAATCCAAAATATCCATCTAAAATCCTCACCTGCTACCTTGAGATCCAAGCTGGCCTCCTGGTAGACCCCATCTTTTTCAAAAAGGCACCGGTACTGCCCAGCATCTGAAGTTCTGGCATCGTTTATCTGCAGAGTCAATTTCCCCTCATCGATGGCATCACTCACCAACGTTGTCCTCCCTCTGTATTCTTCCATCTGCTCTTCAGCCACATGGACCCCATCCATATACACATAAACAGCTGGATAACGGTGGTATCGGACCCACCTCACCTCCATGCTCTGAGCATTAGCCTTGGGGGACAGGTAACAGGTTAACTGTATATCTTCTCCCACTTTGACAAGGATGGGCTGGGAAGGTCCAATCACTTGTAAGGAAGCTGTTAAATGCAGCACATAAAACACAATGAAATGTGTAACATATTGTTTGATTCAAAAATTTTTTTATATGTATCCATTACATTTAATTGAGAAATGTATATATTTATTCATATGTGTTTACTTTTTAGTTTTTAATTGTTTATATTTTCAATTATTAAATGTACAAAATAAAGTAAAAATAAAAAAGGTAAAAAAAAACAAAAAAACAATTCAACCAACCCTCCCCCCCAAAAAAAACAAACAAACAAACAAACAAAAAAAACACAATGAAAGACTTAAAATGGAGAAACAGACTCATCAGCAAGAACATCTTTATTAGGGTTTGGAACCTAGGGTAATCCCTTGGGACCTGTAAGGCTCAAGGTCATTCGTTGGGGGCTTGGTGGAATCAATACAGAGATTGTCTCTGTTCAAGGCAAAACATCCATGCTCTGTGTCAGGCCCCAAAATGTCACTATTAGTACTCTTATACCCCTACACCTGTATCCCTATACCCCTATACCTGTACCCCTATACCTGTCTCTACCTGTATTTTTATTCAGGTTATATCCAAATTATAAAAGAATTTTACAGTTAAAACTTCAAGAATAAAATTAATCACATCAAATCCAAATGACCTTAAATTAATTCTTAATCTCTCTATACCTCAGTTTCTTAAGCAATAAAATTGGGATGTTACTACCGATTTCGGGTTAAACAAAATAACCTATACAAATCCTTTGGATGGTCATACATTGTGAATGGAGGCACACAGACCTGTGAGACTTGAGGGTATTGGAGCCAATCCCACCTTCTGCCTTGGGAATGGGGAAGGAATGGATATGAGTCTCAGGTAGAGATAGTTGAAGAAATTCTTCCCCTAGTTTTGTTTTAAAAATAACTTATAAGTTAGGTCCAGCCACCATATCTCAGTTCTCCAAGGAGCTAGACACATAACAGATTCACCATCTCAGAATGCCTTGAGAAACATAGTAAGATCAAGAAATGGAGAGGATGGCAATATACAAAGCACAAAACAACCATGAATGCAAAAAAGGAGTCTAAACCTCCCATCACGGAGAATGGAAAAGATTTTCTCAGGGTTTCCCTGGATCCAAACTATATTACACTTTGAATTCTCATCAGGCCCTGGGCATGCCAACTTTGATTTATTCAAAATTGACAGTCATAGTTCTCTATCAAATGGTAAGTATGCTTTCACACATGTTATGATCATTTATAAGAGAAATTTAGACATGAAATCTTAGAATCCCAAGAAGAGAGTCAACATATAAGCCTGAAGGCTTAATGTCACTATTATGCCATTAGCCAAAATTTGCTGGGGAACCTCTCTAGAGAGGAAACTTGCTATCCACACAATTCTAATTTTCAGATTATTCCCTTCAATACAAGCTAAAATTAGATTCCCAGTTATTCCAAATATTGTGTTCACTTTGTCCTTCAATTTTACCTAAAATATATCACCCCCATCACATATGTATCTGTTAAAATCTGAGGACAAAAGTAGGAGTAAAAAAAAATGAGTTGCTGCTATTTCTCCATCCAAGTGTCTTAAAGTAAATTACTTAGTAAAAGACTGTTTCCTCATCTCCATTACCTATATGAGGATTTTCTCCCCAGTCCCTGACCTGTGATTCATATCAAATCTCAAACTGGCTTACTTTGCCAGATATAGGTAATCAGGTAAATTAAAATTGCTTTTAATATGGACTTAAGAAAGCAAAATATAAGTATGGTGATTTTATTAATTAGGTGCATTATAGATATGTGAAACTCCTGCTTTTCCAGAATCCAAGTTAAAACTAGTGTAAAGTTCTAGATAAATCATGCAATCCTTATAGACAGCAGTAATATTTTGACAATGTTCTTTCATCAATTGTAACAAATGTGTCACAACAATGTAAGTTGTTGGTGTTGGGGCAATGTATGGGAATCCTGCATGGAATGCATGATTGTTTGGTAAGCTCACAACTTCTCAAATAAAAAATATAAAAATTAAAAACCCCACAGTTTCATTTGTTAATAATTGATTCCCTACTGGAAGGTGAGTTTCTTGAGAGCAGATCTGCACAACATACATCTTTTGTTTTTTTTCTGTATAGTTTTATGTAGAATACACAGCCTTCCCCACAATTTGTGCTTACATTTTCTATTTTGTTTTGTTTTTGAGTAGTGAATGGATATTCCCAAAATACCTTCTGAATATCCACAGAAAACTTAAATCCCTTCAGAAAAGTGAAGCACAAAGAATTATATACTAATTCTCTGAAACCTGATAGGCTAGTCAGCATAACACATACTTTTTTTTTTTTTAGGTACTGGGTCCAGGATTGAACCCAGGACCTTGTATGTGGGAAGCAGGCGCTCAACCACTTGAGCCACATCTGCTCTCCCATATACTCCTTTTCCAATCAGCATATTCAGTTAAGTGGGCTATTTCCTTCTTTCGAAAATGCTGAGTTATATTAGCTTTAGACTCTTAAAAGCTGGAGCTACTTTAGAGATTAAATTCAACTCACTCATTTTAAAGATGAGAAAAACAGAGATCAACGAGTTGCCAAAATCACACATAAGTGATTACAAACTTGCACTCTGAAGTCAGACACAGGTTAGAAGATAAACATCACAACTTGATAGTGATTTTTGGCAAACCACCAATGTCTCTACAAATGTTTCCCAAGTGTAAATGAGGATAAATCTATTACTTGCCTTTTATAATTATTCTAAGAATAAAGTGAAATAATTCCTGTAAAGCACTTAACATAGTGTCTGACATATAATTACTATTTCAAAAAACTAATCATTATTTTTCTAACCCATTATTATTTGTCAGAGTAGGAACTGGGATTTCAGTCTCAGGGCTTGTATCGAGAGTTTGGTTTGCCTGCGGCCCTTTGAGGTGGGTCCTTGCCTCTGAGCCTCTAATTCATAAGGATAATACAGAGGCAACTGGGAAACTCCTGGTCTCTCACTCACCTCAAAGCTTCTGAAGGCACAGCCCTCCTCCCCCCACCTGACAGGGAGCAAAGGGAAGCTCCGTATTTTTTTTTTTTTTTGCCTTTTTTATTGTGATCCATGGAAGGTCAGGGACGTATCCTGCTACTTGAAACGACACTACTTGGGATTGTGCTTTTTGTGCCAGGCCACCAATGGGTATGTGGAGTTGGCTGGAGAACTCAGAGGAGTGACTCTTCACCTAAAGTTGTCCTCAGTGACGGAGACGTGTGTCAACCTGCCCCCAAAGCAAGCTTGGTTTTCTGATCTGTAGCAAGTGAGCTCTGCCAGTTACGGTTTCTATCAGGTGCACAGATAGCTCCCATCACAAAGGTAAGGCTCAGTAGTGTGCAGATCTCCTAAGATTGTAGAGCTACCTTTGATCTTCCTGCAGCCCTTCCATTTATCTTAATGGTCTGATGGGGTCGAAGGTTTCACACTAGTCTCTGGCAAAAGTGGAGGGTGTTTGTCACTGTGATTTTCTTCAACTCCTACATGATTTGAAAGGGGTGCTTAAGCTCACCTAAAGTGCATGTTGTACACACACACACACACACTCCTTTAACAGGTGACTTGATGGAGAAGAGAATGTTGCTGCAAGGGGAGAATGAATGATGCAGGTTACTGCACATCTGGGCAGAGGGCAAGCTGGTTGCTATGGCCTGGGAGCAAAAGTCATAGAAAGGAAGGGAAAGATAAGGAGTTAAAGGAGAAACCAAAAGAGGCTCAAACATCAGCTGGTTGTGTTTTAGATTTAACTTAGGTACAATACAGTAATATCTGCAGTCCAACTGTAAGGTAAAAGAAGCAAACAAACAAACGAACAAAAAACAGGAAAACACCCCAGTTACAGGGTCCCAGCCTGTATCTGGGAAAGTAACAGCTCCCCCTTTCCCCATAGTTACAGGGAAGGGGCTACTGGGGGTGAGGAACAGGTGCAGAACCAAGAACTGGAAGAACTAATAGCGGGATTAAAGAGTGGAGGGTAGGTGTTAACTTTAGCTTTCATGATGACGCGGCTCCCGCTCAGACCAGAAGTGCTTTAAAAACTCATCCAGAGCTCAGAGATCCTCCACGCACCCGGAGGCAGCTCCTTTTCCTCACACTACATTGAAAAGAGATGAAGTCTGCACCCCTTACAGGCATCCATCTGAGCCCCATTGGAATCTCTGTGAAACCCCAAAGTGGCAGGTGATGCAGCTATGGAATCCCCGAAGGAGGCTGTGGGGCTCGGCCCCCTGCTGGCCCTCTTTGGTACTAGCTGAACGTAAGACTTGGTGAAATCATGCCTCGGTTTCCCTGGGTCCTGAGGTGCCTGCAGGCCCTGCATGCTCTGTTCTTGGAGCACCATCTTTCACCTGGGAGAGCAGAGACCCACCTGCGCTAGTGTGTGCCAGCCTGTCCTACTCACCCAGCTCGGTCTGGAGTTTCTCTGGAAAAAGAAAGAGAATAATGTATGAAGGAATATGACCTCAGAAAAGGAGAAAAATCATTTCAAAAAATAACCCCCGCCCTCACATTTGATTGGAAAGCTCAATTCATTAAAAAAATTAAATGCAAAAATTATTCATTCCCACAGGTCACCTGGTTGTCACAGCTGTTTTTCCTTTCCTCTGCACAACAAAAATGCTCTCGTTTCTACCACCCCATGATTCTGTTTGTTTCTACTCATATTTAACATACAGATATTTAACTATCAGTTATAAAATAATACATGTCCATTTTATAAAAACATAGAAAGCATAAAATATATGGACAAAGATAATCATCATCTATAATTCCAACTAATAGTTAAAACATATATATATATTTCCTTTTAAGTTTTCCTATATTCATTTATATAATAATTATATATTTATACCTAAATACATAAGATGTTCCAAAAGTCTTAGTGCAGTTTTAAGTTATTTAAAGCCTAGATTTACAGATAGATACAGATAGATATAATCTTTATCATTGAATAATATATCATGAGAATTATTTTAACCACTAAAATTATTTGAAAATATCATTTTCAACAATGTTATAATTTATAGTACATAAGACATTTAACACTCAACTCTTGGTGTTTTTTTTTTAATTGTTGTTTTGTTGTTATTTATAAACAAGGCTGTAATTAAGATTCTATTATATAAATTCTTGTTTCCATCTCTGATTATTTCCATATGATCAATTCCTAGAAGTAATTATCACAACACAATATAGGAAAACATTTCATTTGAAAGAATATAGTTTTCTTTACAATGAGATGCATACTTGTGAGTTAAGAAAATCAATACACAAAAATTAAAAAAGGTAGAACTTGAAAAAAACTGAAATACCATTAACAGCTATTCAATCAAAATTTAGTCTATATATTCCCAGTTGCAAATACTTTATAGCTTTTAATACATAGCACTAAACATCGCATTTTTTCCTTGATAAAAATTCTTGTGTGTTATGGGACAGTCCTTGGAACATTTCCTGTTAAGCTGAGCATGTTGGTGCTAGAGATGAAGCACTAACCCGGGATGGAGATTTCTGATCCCTTCTCTTCATGGAGATCAGCGTTATGGATGAAGCAGGACACAGTTTCTACAGCAGCATCTCTGAGAAGAAGAATGGCTTCCACATAGAATAGGTCATCTTCACCTTGGATGTGATGCTCAGAGACAGCCAGCAACTTCTCTCCCTTGATATCTTCCCAGTAAACCTGGGGCTCTGGGTACCAGCCTTTTGCAGTGCACACAAGCTGGACTCCACTCTCCACATGAAGCTGGACTCCACTCTCCACATGTCCCTCCATGTGGATGTCAGGGTCAGATCCCAGACCTGTGGAGGGAAAACACAACCCTGAGACCCAGAGCACATGGAGGCGCCCATCCTAGAGACTAAGATCTCAGTGATACTGGTTACAGGGAGAGGGCAAGTATTCAAGGGCCTGGAAGCAGAAGGTGGTCCAAAGTCGTCATCTTCTTCAAATTTGAGTTTAAATCCACTTTACTTTTTCCCCAGTCTGGTTCTTTCAATTTTAGCCTAAAATTGATCAGTATTTTTCTTCACATACAGACAAGAGAACAAGAGGGTGGACATAATGACATTTTGCATATGTTTCTATTGCTGCAGTCAATTATGTTTTGTAATTTGTTCATGAGCTCCTCCATGTCATGAACTCGGTCTTTTTAATCTTCACATTATCTATGTCAGGCACTTTGTCTGATATTTTATATGATATCTTGACTCCTATTTAAACACATCAGAAATCACCTCCATTCTTATACTTCCAATTCCTTCTGTTGGTAGTTGTGATTTGGGGTGGCAAGTATCAAACCAGGGTATTGAAATGGGAAGCTCTGGTATCCAAATATTCCATTCAATGAAACAACTATTCTTGAGAAATCCTGATTTAGAAAAATTCATATAAACATGGTTTCTTCTCCATTCAAAACTGCAATTCCCAAACCCAAAGGGAACTAATGATATTTTCCATAGAGGGGAATTCTGTTGCTATCACCTGCTTGGGGAAGAGACTCACTCCCTTCACCTAGAGCCTTAGAAAACCCATGGCTTATTTTCAGATGTCCGTGCTAGTGAAACACAAAGGTTATTTCATCCATCTTGAATCACCTTGAACATAGTAAAGGTAATTACAGTCATGGGTGTTAATGAAAGACATTAGAAGAAACAGTTGTAATGGGAGTAAAGAAGGAAGTAACATCTGCCAGAAATGTTAACATCTTCAGAGAACTATTTCTCTGGTGGATTTGCTTGATTTTCTCTTTAGCATGTGGAGAAGTTATTCCTGTCAGGGAACTTTTTAGATACTATCTTGTCTATGAGATAGATTCCTTCTTTAGTTATGTCCTTCGTCCTCACTCCCTCCTGCTTGGCTAATACATAGGTATTCTGCAAACCTTGCCATTCACACTGATTATGTCCAAAAACATCTGTGAATTCCCAATTAATTGGTCATTATTTTAATATATGACAATATCCATAAAAGCACAATGTTCTGAACCTCTTTAGTCCTGTCACTAGCTTTCTAACTGGAGGCTTTGTACAAAGAAATAAGATATTCTCACATCTCAGCTATTGCATGTGTGAAGTTGAGTAGAAAACAACAAATTGCATTGAGATACAGATGTTGGGCAGTAAGCTAGGCTCACTCAGCTATCAACTTGCTCTTGTCCACCAGCCTTTGTGGCACAAATTCGTGCTTCAGCAAAATTACTAATGATGACCTGTCATGCATTTCAAATAATCCTTAAAATTAGTAAATGCCACGTAGGTTAAATCTGGCAAAATATTTTATAAGTGAGTTTGCATTGAAGACTCCAGAACCACTTGTCTTCAAATGAATCTGGTTAGAGGACTGAGCCTTAGGAATTGCCTTGATGGTTAAAAAGGAATTCTTCTGCCGGCAATAAGCTTACCACAAATTAATATACTTCTCCCTCCCAGGCCCTATATCTTTTCCCAGAAATTCACCTGCTACTTTGAGCTGCAAGCTTGTTTCTCCACAATAGTTCTCCTCCTGGTAATGGCACCAGTATTGCCCATTGTCAGATGGTTGGATGTTGTAAATCTTCAAAGCCACGCTTCCCTTGGCAATGTTGTCCTCTATCCATTCTACACGGGCTCTGTACTCCTCCATCTGCATCTCGGCCACCTCAGCTCCATCCCGGTATGCAAACACAGGTGTTTCGGGCTCTGAGCGGTACCACCTCACCTCCATGTGCCGTGCACTCCTCTTGGGGAGCAGCTGACAGGTTAGTAAGGCATCTTCCCCAACTCTGGCCAGGATAGGATAAGCAGGACCTATCACTTTAAAGTCATCTACAAAACAGTGAAAAGGAGGAAGCAGAAAAGGTCAATTGGAGGGTTAATGTGCTTGCTCTGGGATGTCCAACCTATCAAAAATGGAGGCACCTGGAGAAGTGAGGGTTTTGTTTTCAATTTTTAAAAATAGATATCCAGCATAATGATTTGCACACTTGATTTTTACAAAAACAATTTTGTGTTCTGGAAATAGCATGCAGTTCAAAATTTGAGCAGGAATGCTAGATTTGTCACCAGCTGTATGATCCGGGGGCAAATTAGTTAGCCTTTGAGACTTGGAACCTCAATTTCTTCCTCTTTTATATACTAAAATCACCAACCCCAGTTTTTGTTATTCTCAGATAAGGTTATTTGTAGATTGATTTTTTTTAAATTGGGAACTTTATTATTGTTAGTTGTTGATATCGTAGTCACTTTCCCTAAAATCTAGGTAAAAAAAAGTCCATTTACTAGATTTTTCACCTTTTCAGGGAGGATTGCTCTTGTCTTGGGCAAGGAACTGGGCTTAATATAAATCATTCCTGGAGAGGGCAAGACTGTAGTTACTGGAAGCTATATACAATCCGTTTCTTCCAAGGATATTTTGTGGGGGATTAGGGGCTGTGGTTTGTCTAGAGATTTTGAGCCTTCCAATAAAATTTTAAGTGTATTGGCACTTATTATCTGCAAAGTCAGGAGATGCTCAATAATTTATATGCTATTTTGCTTAATAATTTCATATGCTATGTATATTATGTCCTTTCTTATGCTAAAATGCTCCACAGTCATTTGCACTTTCTCTGTAAAATTCAGTCCTCCTTAGAAAAAACCTCACCTTGCTTAGTTGCTATCAGTATCAAAGAGATGCTACCCAAAAGGTTGGCATAGAACTTAAGTGGAGATTGAACTATTTGCCAGTGGAGTCTAAATATTAACCTAGAACTGAAGTATTACCTTCATTTACGGGCTAAGAACCATGAGGACTAGACAACTGGTATCCCATAGCCTGTGCCTCTTGATTCCCTATCCAATGTTTTTCCCACTTGGCCATGCTGCCTTTTCCTTGAGACTTTATTTCCTTCTGACATTGAATTTTCAAAAATCCTTTTTCAATTACAATGTTTTGGCAGACAAAATTCAGCTACTGAGATTTCCAAGTACATCTCTTGAAGCCCCCTTCTAGCCTATTATTTCCAAGTATTTTTACATTGCTGAATTTATAGTGAGAAGCAGCTGCTTTTCTTGTCCCCAAAGTGCTGGCTGCACAGAAGTAGGAGAATGGATTAAAAGCTTCCTATGTTCCAGGCACTGATTCAAGTGCTTTTTGTGAATGATCGCATTTGATCCTAAATCTTGCGCTAGCCTATGAGACGCACATACTGTTATTATTCCTAATCATAAAGATGAGGGAACTAAGGCAGAAGATGTTTAAATACTTTTCCTAAAATAATACAGCTGGAAGTAGAGGTGCCCTTTTAGGAACACAAGCACTTGGCCCCTGAACCCACACTCTTAAATGTAGTATCCAGTGTAGGTTTAGAATTCTGCCTCCAGACTGGATCACTGGGGCATCAGAGTACAATGAAGGGGAGAGGAAAGCTTACCTGGCGGTTTCATGGTCAGCAGGATGAAGAAGAAGGAAGCAGCTGCACCAGACAGTCTGTGCCCTGGAAAATATACCATCTTTCCTGGAGCAAGCAAAAGGGAAAACAGGACTGGGCCTAAATGAGGCTTAAAACAGCAAGCATACTCCTTGCTTTCCACTGCTTATGCAATCTTAACGAGGACATCAATAGCAACCCCTTACCCATCATACGATAAAGTGGGCTTGGCTAAATTTCTCTGTAGTTGATCCTTTACCTGATCTGCTGTATTTTGTGATGGTTGGAAATTTTGTGAATCCCAGAAAAGATAACGTTCTTGAACTAATCCATTCCTGTGGGTGTGGGGCCCTTTGTTTGCATTAGATTCAATTAAGGGGTCCTTTGATTAGATCACTTTCAATTAGATCGATTTAGGGCTTTTGATTGGACTACATCAGTGAGGCGTGACCCAGGTTGGGTCTCAGCCATCTTGCTGGGCAAGATATATGCTTTCATTTAAAGTATCTTTAAGGAAACTGACATGAGCCCAATCACAATGCTTAGATCTAAAAGACAACTAAAACACACGTATGAAAATATGGGACTGAGAGTTATAAAACAATGCAGACCAATAGTAGTTTGCCACTTGTAAGGTCTGAGTCACTTCCCCTTAGGCTGAAGGCTATGCCGCTGCATCCTTGACTCCTGTAGTGAAAGGCAGAAACTTTCTGTTCCACCAAGTAAGGGCGAAGAAAGCCATGCAACGATCCTGCCAAGCACCCTCCTTGGGTTGCATGAACTAAAAAGAACCCACATTTGCTACAAACCAGCTTATGGGTTTGTGTTCCTTTGGTTCTTTTATGCTAAAGCGGGAAGGAAAAAAAAGCTACAAATGCATTCTAGAAAAAATTGCCAATATCAATGAAGCTTTTGAAGAATGTTGTTAAAATGCATTTTAACCTTTTTTTAGTTCTCAGAGAGAGATTTGTGAGAGTGTGACTTCAGGGGACTCTGGTTCTCAGTGCTCCTGGGGAACATTTAGCAATGTCTGGAGATATTTCTGGTTGTCACACTTGGGGTTGCTATTGACAGCTAATGCTGCTAAACAAATATCCTACAGGGCACCGGACAGTCCCACCACCCCCTCAGCAAAGAATGATCCCGTCCAAAGTGTCTTTAGTGTCATGGACACTATAGACTGCTGCTGCCATAGACTGCTGTCAGCATGCTGAAAATTCTTTGGCACACTTTTTTTTGTAAATAGGTAACCTAAATTGAACCTTACATTTTTGAAAATAGAAGCTAAAACCCTTAGTTCTAGTGGAAATATTTCTTATATATCATTAGGAATTTTTTAAAAAATTAGATAAGTCAAAGGATTTTAATTGTAAGCTCTTGACCTCTTTATTTTACCATTTGAATGCAAGACCAAGAATCTTCTGAAACTGTCATGGATAATATTAAATATGGTAAGCTTTGATATTGACAAGGAATATGATCTATATGTATGTGAATCTTCAAATTCTCAAAAATGCACATTTAATTTTCTGAATAAAGTACATGTATTAAGATGCAACAATAAGTCAGTTGATTTTAGGCATAGGTGAATGATAAATATTGAATTCCAAGGTCTATGCATGCATTATTAAAACTATGTTAAGGAAAATTGCGAATTACTATATGTCATAGGTCATTAGTTAAACCCTCCAGACAACTCACCCTCTCTGCTTCAGTGTACAACCAGGGGACTGCTGCGCCTTCTCCTCACATGGCCTCTTTCACCCACATGGCAGGTGTGCAAAGACAGATCAGATTCCCGGGGTGTGCTGACTGCAGCAAGGACTATTGAAAAGCCAGAGAGGGTGGAGATAGCCCACAGTTCTCCCCGGGGCTCTGGGTGAAGAGAGGGTTTTTGCTGCTTAGCCCAAGCTCAAGGGAGAGACAAATCCCTGAATCCCTCTCTGGAAATGCGATTCCAGTCAGAATAGCAAGTTCACCTCCAACCAGCTGTAATCACCTCAAAAGTGAAACTCAGTGGATATGTGGACTTTGATTGAGTTCTTTAGACCAGCAGACAAAATGGTGAAATTGACACTCCCACTTCCACAGAAAGCCAGACCCCTCAGCCTGCTCCCTCATTTCTCATCTCCAGCGAGCTCCTCCCATTCCGGCACTTCCAGCCGCACCCTCAGGCTTGCAATCTGCCTTCAGCCCTCCCTCTGCCTCACCACACGTCAAGGATTTCCCACCTAGTGCTAAGTTCCCATCAGGATACTGCACTCCTAGGGCTGTAGAGTCGGAAGCAAGGCTGAATATCAAATTTCCCTCCTTCATTTTACTGATGAGAAAATCGAGACCCAGAGAAGGGACTTACCTTCTCCTGGGTCAGTAACAGGCCAAGGTCCCTTGTGCCCTGGTTTATTGCACTTTTGACTTTGGTTCTTTATCTCTCTTTGCTGGGTAATGAAGACTCTAATGACTCTCAGATAGTTACCAAAGATATTTAACAAACTTCTTAATTCAATGCTTGGGCAGAGAGAGTACAATAATAGAGATTATAGGCACATGTTTTTCTTTTTACAATTTTGTTTGGGTCAGATTTTCATTTAAATTCTCCTTAAGGACTCCTGTGTCTGTAGATATATTATCAAGGATTTAAGGGTAGCCCAGAATAATTTTTAATTTAATTTTGTATTTTCATTTCAATGTCGCAATATAAACATGTGCAGATAATGATGTGATCAAATGATTCCTTTGCCCTAAAGTTTCTTTCCCTTCCTTGTTATGATCAGCCCATATTTGGGCCACCTAATTTGAGGTTGCTATTCGTATTATAAGAATTTCCCCCTCAATTCTCCAGTCTAGATAAAAACACCACCTTCATCACCCCCTCCTGGGGAGGAAGAGGAGTTGGGAGAGGAAAGGAATGTAATTAAACATGGTGAGGGACTCTGGGCCCTGTTTCTCTTTCTCAGTTAGAGTAAAGGGGACCACTCCCCACCTCACCCCTGTGTTATGTCAATGAAATGTTTCCACCTAAAATGCTGGCATGGAATGCACAGCGAGAGGCAAGTGGCGTTATGGATGTAAATCATTATCACGAATGTGGAACGGACAGTGCCGACCACAGACCATAAACTGATGGTAAACTTAGCGCAAGTCAATGCTGGAAATCCGAGGAGAGCCTTCTGCACCTCGCCCTTGAGTAGAACCTAGAAATAACACCCCACCCCGGGGAGCGAGGTTTAAATCGGTAACCGTGACAGTCCTGAAGCCACCGAGTTTATCAGGAAATTACTACTAGATTAGCTTCTCTGCTATAAGGCAGCATAGGTAGGGAAATTAGGATCAATAATAGGAAAATACAGACATTTTTGTTTTCACACAAAATGGTGTACTGTGAAAATGTACTGCCCCCTGCACATATTCTGTTTCATTCTGATGATTTATACTATTGGAATTCTACCAAGGCTCTTAGTACCCACATCTGCATTTGTGTTTATGATTAAACATTTTAACATCAACTGAACCCTTAAAGAATCTGTTTAAACTTTTGTGCTTCCCTCCCCCCGACCCCCCGCAAAAAACAAAACAAAACAAAACATTTACATACACACTCTCGGGTCTACCCGTTTTGAAATAAGAACAGTGTTCTAAATTATGCTGTCTTATGGGTAGCCATTTTGTGTTGGGACATGTTGGTATGTTGGAGAGAAAAAGAGACACCGTCTTTGTCATTCTGCTTAGAATTCAAGTCTGGAGGGGTAGGAAAAAGTCAAAGGGTCTTAGCCCCGAGGAGACAGGACAAACAAGGATCCAGGAGCAGGCAGGAGCATTGAAGGCAGGGAGAGCAGGGATCTACACCGCCACCAGGGGGCAGCATGGGCATACGCTTTGTTGTTGCCTTCAAGGGCTTTTCTTCAGGAGTTGGCTGCCTGACAGATGTTTCCTCTACCAAATGCTGCTGTGGTGCGTGACCCAGTTTACTGAATGACTCCCTCAGCCAGTGGATGACAAAAGGAGCTCTGAGCTTGGGATGCCTGAGAGTTTAATTCTAGTTTAGCTATCAATTTGGGCAAGCTTTGATTTGCATGTCTGTTCACTTTTTGAGGATCTTAATCTCTTTGGCTTTAAATGGCTTCACATATGCACTGTTCATGTTCATGTATTCATAAAAGGATTATAATAAAGGTCAAAAAATATATATAGGATCTGGTTTTGTGAGATATGAATAAGATTAGGCATTTTTTCTCTTCATTTTTTTCCCATTAATGTGGAGACCTTGACTATGTCATTTAACTAATCTGTGTTCATCTGTGTATCTTTCTGAACAGTAGAGGAACAACTGAATTAGTAGTTGGAACTTGATGAAATAAAAGTGCCTGGTCAAAATTTTTTAGGAGTAATGCTTTTATAACTTGTTGAGCTGCCTTTTTCTGTTATTTTATTTTATTTTTTGAATTTGAAATAAAGTTGTTTTTTTTTAAAAGGATAGAGTGAGAATATAAGCATGATACAAAGTCCTTAGTTAGATACAAGGTGTTGTTATTGGGCATGGAGAGTCTTGGAAAAAAGAGCGACTAGTAGAGTAGTGGAGATAAGAAATGAAAATAAAACTCACCGTTAATCCAAGAGCATATTAGGAGGCTTTCTATGAATATGGAGAAATTCAGGTAGTGGCCATCAGTTTCTATTTTTGGGGACTTGGTGGAAAAAATTTGGGGAAGTTGTCAGATCAACTCACCAGAAAAATAATAATTATATATTTTGAAGGGACCTCTGGTGATGGAACTTATAAATGTAGAGTTCCTTCAGGGAAAAGAAAGAAAAACAAGAAACATTCATATCCTTGTGGCATAGTAGTATGTCTCTCTATGGTTTTCTTGGTTTGTTTTGTGACTGGAGGGGAGAAGCACTGACAGAAGCTCTGAGCCGCCAACCCAAATGCTGCATCATGGGCTTGGTGTTCCCAAGAGCAGTGAGGAGAGGGGAGGAGCTCAAAGGTAGAAGGGGGTCTTTTTCTGCAAGTGTGACCAGAGTTCAGTCAGGATCTTGGGAAAGGGGATCTTGTTCCTTCACCCCTTCCCCATCCCTACCTCCTTCAAACTCTGGAACTACCAGAGACAAGGAAGCCTGACTGGTGTTGTTTGGAAGGCTGGGGCTCTGAGATGTTGTTGAAAGAACTATTACTTAGACTTGTTCCTCTTGAAGATGTATTTTTCTGATACATATATAGAGGGAAGTTTGCTTTGGAACATGGGAATGATTCCTTCACTGTTGCAGTTTGGCAGTTTGATGTAATTATGAATTCCAAAAATAGATATGGGATTATGCTTGTAAACTGGTCTGCTAATCTGGGCATGATTAAGTTATGATTAGGATGTTAACTGGGCCACATCAGTAGGGTGTTGAGCCCCACTTCTTGGTGTGTGGGGAATAAAATATAAAAGGCATGGCAAAGAACAGTGTTGAAGCAGTTTTGATGTTGGAGTTCTGGTAAGGAAGGAGAGAATGCCCTGGGATAGAGATGAGCCATTTGCCTGAGAGTTCACAGCTGGCCTTGTGGAGAGAAGCATAAGCCTAGAGAGCTTCACAGTCTACAGCTGATCTTGTGGAGGAAACAGAGAAGCTAAGCCCAGAGAGAAACGCAGCCCCGGGAAGAGAGGAAACCAAGAAGCCTGAACCCTGGCAAATGTCAACAGCTGTCTTGATCCAACACGTGGCAATGGACTTTGGTGAGGGAAGAAACTTAAGCTTTATGGCCAGTAACTGTGGACTTCTACCCCAAATAAATACCCTTTATAAAGACGAACCGATTTCTGGTATTTTGCATCAGCACCCTTTTGGCTGACTAATACACTCACTTTAGTATTTGAGCCTGAAATGATGGGTTCAGGCTGGCCATTATAGGTCAGTGGTGGATGGAAGTACATGCTATGGGTGCAGGAAGAATCTGTCAGGTTAACAACCTTGAGTATCAGGAAGGAAGCAACTGACAGAATGGTATCTTCCAAGGTATAAATACCCTGAAGTCCTGTAGAGATAGAAATGAATTCCTCTGTTAATGACCATATTGGAGGCTCCTCTGTGATATCTTAGGATCAAAGTGAGATGGACTATAGTTAGCCTCAAAGTCTCTGATATGGGAATAAACTATTAGGAAACCCCTCTGAGGGTTCCTTGATGTGAAGGCCTCCTTGTCCTATCCCTTCCTTAACCCAGAGACACCTTGGTCTCGGCAGAGGACATGATGAACATGGAATTAGGCTTTGTGTCCTGGGACCTCTAGGACTGAGAGCTGTGACAGGATTCCTTCAAATTAAAGGGAAGCACAGCATTGCCTACTGGCCAAAGCCTGAGGAAGAAAGAAAATTAGCCATGAAGTGAGATCCTGTGGACTAAGGAGTCATTGAAAAGAAGATAAAGAAGACTCTTATTCCTAAAGTTCATGCCACAAGAATAGAGTCACTGTAACCCCCCAAGGACTCTTGTCCAGATCAAGGTTTTTAGCAAAATCTCCTATACTTCGTAGTTTTGCAGCAAGAAGATAGAAAGAAGAAAGAAAGAAAGAAGAGAAGAGAAGAGAAAAAAAGAAAAGAAAAGAAAAGAAAAAAGAAAAGAAAGGAAAAGAAAAAAAAAGTAGCAGAAATCCAGAATAGTGGTATTTGAAATATCCAAGCATTTACGGATGGGAGAAAATTCTTAGGTCTTTTGACCTAGAGCCTTGGTTGAAGAGCTCTGCATACTGCTAGGCACATCTCTGTTTAGATTCCAAAAATGTCTGACAAACCAGTTACTCTGACTTTTTAAAAATTTATTTTTATTAGAGATATTGTGAGCTTACAAAACAATGATGCCTAATGTGCAGAGTTCACATACATTATCTCTCTACCAACACTTTACATTGTTGTGGAAAATTTGTTACAGATTATGAAAAAACATGATCAGACTATTACCACTAACTGTGGTCCATAGCTTACACTCGATTGACTTTGAGTCAATTTTTGTATAAGTTTTGAGGTAGGGGTCATCTTTCTTTGTTTTGGATATGGATATCCAGTTCTCCCAGCACCATTTGTAGAATAGACTGTTCTGCCCCAGCTGGGTAGGTTTGAGTGCCTTGTCAAAAATCACCATAGATGTGAGGGTATGTTTCTGAACCATCAATTCTGTTCCACTGGTCTCTATGTATATCTTTATGCCAGTACCATGCTGTTTTTACCACTGTAAAAACATGTAGCTAGCATGTCTTAAATTAAATTTTAGAACTATTCAAAATTAATTCAAGCTCATGGACCCCTTGAAATCTTTCTACAAACCCCTTGAAATCTTTCTACAGACCCCTTGGGGGTCCATGGACCCCAGGTTAAGAACCCTTGCTCTAGCTAGAACCTCTATTACTATATTGAATAACAGTGGTGACAGTGGGCCTCATCTTGTTCCCAATCTCAACGGGAAAACTTTCAGTCTTTCATCATTGAATACAATGTTAGCTGTGAGTTTTTCATATATGCCCTTTGTAATGGTTAGGCTAATGTGTCAACTCGGCCAGGTAATTGTGTCCAGGTGTTTGTTCCAACAAGCACTGGGCTAATTGTAATACAAGAGCATTTATGGACTTCAATCGCCAGTGAGTTTACTGCGTGGATGGCTGATTACATCTGCATCAATCAGGGAGATTACATCATCAATGGGTGGCGCTTTTATCCAATCAGTTGAATGACTTAAAAGGGGAAGTGATTTCAACATTTAGAGAGAATTTCCCAGCTCGTCGTTAGACAGGCAACTTCTCCCAGAAACTCATCAACGACCCTTCGTCGGACTTTCATCGGAACTACTGGTTTGCAGCCTGCCTGTGGAGCCTGGACTTGTGCATCCCCACAATTGCGTGAGAGAGTCTTTTAAAACCTCATATTATTGACAGATATCTCCTGTTGATTCTGTTTCCCGAGAGAACCCTGACTAATACATCATTTATCATGTTGAGAAAGTTTCTTCAATTCCTATCTTTTGGAGGGTTTTTTATCAAGAAAGAATGCTGGATTTTGTCAAGTGAATTTTCTGCATCAATTGATAAGATCATGTGATTTTTCTTCTTTGATTTATTAATGTGGTGTATTATGCTGATTGATTTTCTTGTGTTGAACCACCCTTGCATGCCTGGGATAAAATCCACTTGATAATGATGAATAATTCTTTTAATGTGTTGCTGGATTCAATTGGTGAGTATTTTTGTTGAGGATTTTTGCATCTATATTCATTAGGGAAATGGACTGTACTTTTGTTTTTTTGTAATATCTTTATCTGGCTTTGGTATTAGGGTGATATTGACTTCATAGAATGAGTTTGGTAGCATTCCTTCTCATTCAACTTTTTGGAAGAGTTTGAGTAAGATTGGTATTAAATCTTCTTTGAATGCTTGGTAGAATTCAGGTGTGAAGCCATCTGGTCCTGGGCTTTTCATTCTGAGGAAACTGTTTGATGACTGTTTCAATCTTTTTGCTTGTGACTGGTTTGTTGAGGTACAAGCACACACCCTGCAGCTCACAGCATACCCCCTGAAGCTCACAGCACACACCAAAGGCTGCATTATCAGAAAGCAGCCAGCAAAGAGGGCAGGGGAAAGAGGGTCATCACCATCACCCACCCACCTAGCTTTCAGGTTACCTTATGCCTTGTGGACAGTGACCAGAGGTCAATCACCGCCAGTCAACATGCCCTGTAGAGGTCATAGAAAGCAGCCAGAAGCCAATCATCACCGGACCCCTAAGCCCTTGCATATCAGTGTAGACCCTAGAGTCCTGTACCCCCATAAAACAAGGGACCCCAGAGCAGAACTCCACATTGCTTTCCCTTGAGAATGCCTGCCCCCATGGCCGAGGATGTACTTCTGTTCTCTTCTTTACCCACCCACCCCCAATAAAACCCCTGCTTGCCTAATTAATTTGTGGCTCATCCTTGAATTCTTTCTCACGACGAAATCAAGAACCTAGACACCGACTCCGGTAATTTGACAAATGGACAATCAGAATATACTCAGAAATGAATGGTAATGTGTTTTAATCTGGGAAAGCCAAACCAAAGTTCACCTCAGTGTTATAGAATTAAAGGGGATGGCAGAGAAAAGTATTTCTATATCAAGAACATGATGAAATATATTAAAGAGACCTCTATCTAAACTTATTTGTATAAATTTGAATGATTTACAAATCATTCCATTTTATTTTTAAAAAGACCCAAGTTCTGTATAAATTGATGGTTCAACAATTGTGACTTAAGATGTATAAATTTATGATTACCAAAACATGCTGCTTTACATGTTATATTCTCATACTGTTCTTCAATAGTAATTCAGAAAAAAGGATAGCTCAGGTACAATTTTGTAGCCATAGTCACTGAATCATCAGCCCTGGTGGTGATATCTAGGCTGAACTTCTCTGAAAGAGATAGGAGAAACAAACCTGCTTGTTAGGGAAATCACAGACACCTGTTAAGCAGCCAGCCCAAGCCCTCACCTACCCCCACCTCCTTCTCTGGGAAGTCACCAACACATGCTAAGCAGCCATCCTCCACCTTCCACTCCCCCCACCTCCTTTTCTAAGGTGGGCTATTCCACAACCTGGGGAGATGTTAAGTCTAAAGAAAGGGCCAGTCAGTCCTTAAACATGGAAACCACAAACAAGCAGCTCCAAGTGCTTATCAGAACAGGAATTCTCAGTGGTAGGGCATGGATTTGTCTCTCTTCTCCAATGCCAAGTGGGCCGTGCAGAGCTGCCATCTACTGACACCGACTAGGAGTGGTTTTGGCCACATGGGAAGACTGGTGTGCTGGAACATCTTCCCCTGCTCTTTTAGACTCTTTGTGCTGCGTGAGTGATAGATTATTTACCCTTTCTGGACTCTTTATTCTGTGCAAGTAATAAAGGGATCATTAGCTGAAAGTTTCAGTTTTGTTCTGAAGTGTGTTCTCATGACACACAATTGTAGCAACTCACTCCACAGTGCTCAACGTCTGCTGAGTGTGGCAGGTGTCTGACACATAAGGGCTTATTTCCTGAAGAGAAGACAGACAAATTAGTTTCTGGAAGAAAGTGGTTATCAGTACAGAAGGACTACAGTCTCCAAACTTCACTGCATGAGGCTGTAGGTTTTTATTTATTGGAAATAAGTCACAACAGTTGGGAACAAACAAGTAAAATCAAAAGCACAAATTTTATGTTGAAAAACAGGCAGGTTGAATTTTGTAGCTTTATAGAAAGTCTTGACTCTTATATCTTGTCACAGAATGGGGCTTTCTTATAGTGAGCCTGAGAGTTTGCAGCACATCTGGGAAAGTGGGCTCTTTCAGTTATCGGCAAGCCACAGAGGACATAGAATGTCTGTCACTTTTCCAAGTAACCTCAATAAATTATCAGGAATTTTCTGAACACTGCCTCCACTAATCCAAAACTTAGAGTGAGAAGCAGGTCACTAGTACCTGAATTAATTAAAAATATAAAAGAAAAAACAAGAAGTGTCTTCCTACCATGAAAAGCATGAATGCTCAACAGAAGATTGGGCCATTTAACAGCCCTATTATCAGTCAGCAGGCTTGAAAGGGCCTTTTCGAGTGAAATCTCAGTGAAGTCTTCCATTGTGGACTCCGGAGAGTGTCCAGTCATTGGTCTTCACACCTTGACATTGCCCAGAAATATCATTGTTAACTTACTTTATCAATGCTTTATAATAACTTAACACAACAGTTTTTAATAGAACCAGATTGTCTCTCATTGGTTAGTCACAGAAAGAAAACCAGAATTCTCATAGTGTTCCCACTAATATTGTATGTAGGAAGAGTTTTAGTTTCTTTGCTTTTTTTCTCTCTAACTCTTGCATTCTTTGTGCTGTGGCAAAGTATCTGCCTCTTTATCTGGCACAAATACTGGCCAGATTATTTTTCAAAATTCCACTCTGGTGTTCCTCTTGTCCACTGCCCAGTGATGCCAGGTTGAGTGGGCAATGAAGAAAATGATGAATTTGCTGAACTGTACCAAATTCTTTAAAATCACTTCTGAAAAGTGTGCAACTGAAATGATGTTTGTTGTAATCAAAAACATATAATAGGGAAGCAGATGTGGCTCAAGCGATTGGGCTCCTGTCTACCATATGGGAGATCCCGGGTTCGTTTCCCGGGGCCTCCTGCTGAAGGCAAGCTGGCCTGCGTGGAGAAAGGATGCAACAAAAAAGAGACAAGAAGGAAAAACAATAAGAGACACAACAAACCAGGGAGCTGAGGTGATGCAAGCGATTGAGTGCCTCTCTCCCATATCAGAGGTCCCAGGATTGGTTCTCGGTGTCTCCTAAATAGAAGACAAGAAGAGAAGACAAGCAGACACAGAGAGCACACAGCAAATGGACACAGAACAGACAACAAGCACAAAAACAACATGGGGGGGTGGAATAAATAAATAAAATAAAATCTAAAACAACAAAACATCATTTAGCAGTATTTTTCTAATTGGCACCTTATAGAGGAAAAGTTTCTACCCATCCTGAAAATGTAAACCCTGATTAGTATTTATTCATGCTAAGGATACTTTACCTAAGTAAAATTAACTAGACTATTTTCAAAAAGCTCCCCAGGGGAGAGGATGTGCTATGCACTTTGTTTTGACAACTCTTCCTACATGATGTACCTATCAAACAATGAAATTTTTCGATATTATAAAGCAATTTGAGAAAATTGGAGTATACCACCCTAACGGTATTGCTAGCACTCCTATTTTGTTCATATATGCCATTCCAGAAGTTACACAGCAAGATAAAGGGGCTAACTTTGGTGCTACTATAGCCATCTAGAAATGCTTGAGTTGCTCTGGGTCCAAAAGACACCTTATCAGTCTCTAAGGTTTGAAATTTGGGGCCTGACCTTAAAGAAAAAGCTGCCAGAAGAATCTGGTCCATTGTTATAGATAAGAGCAAAGCTGCCAGTTAATCAAAAATTGTCTCTGCCATGGCTATATTAAGTAAAAATACTTTCTAACAACCATGGCAGGTGATAACATGAAGACAATTAGGAATTTCAAGTTCCTCCAGAAGTGAGGACTCCTTGTAGCTTTTGCAATTTCTAAAGCTAAGAAAACCAAAGCATATCAAGAGTCAGTCCAAAAACTTAGAGACATTGGCATAAGGCAATAAGTTCTACCACCTAAGCAAAATACATAGTGGTTGGTTCATTTTTCCTCCATAGTAAAAATCAAATACTAAAATCTTTTAACACTCAACATTTCCTTGAGTGCTATTCCTGACATTGTGATATCTTTAATCTTGACCATGATCTTTCCACCTTTAGCTGTAAAAATGTATGAGTTGAGATCATCAGAAACAAATTGCTTGTTGTGCTCCCATATGGACAATACACTGCACAGGCTTCTAAGGGTGCCAGGAGTTGCCCACTCTATTTGTTTGCACAGTCATTATCATGATAAGGAGTTAAACCGTCAAGTGAGTGGTAAAATTTTGGATAGGCTCATGAATGGTCAAGGAGGCCAGAAATGTTGGGAGAAATTTGTGGCATGCAGGACTCTTTAGTTCACTTCTGGCAGGTCACTGGTGTAGCATTACCTATGAAGTCTAACTACTAAACTTCTTGGAAAAGTAAAGAGATATCCTTGACCTCTCCACAGGTTTCCTAACCCAGGAGTGTTAGAAAGTTGTACAAATTTGACTCTGTATAAATTTGGCCTATAATGAAATCAGGAAACTTGGCATGATTCAGGATAATGTCATGGGGTCCAAGCTGACATTCTTCTCTGCATTGGACCTCCAGATTTGAAATGTTACACCCAGCTACAAACCTGGAAACCTTCCAGAACATCTGATATGGTCTTCATAGAGTTCAGTGAAAATTTTATTAATTGCTAAACATCATACAGGTTGA
>JAQZBX010019217.1:0-26786 GCA_029593785.1 Cabassous unicinctus
TATATATATATAGCTAGCATAAGAATTTATAAACAATGTAACAAAGAAATTATAATAAAAGAAAATTACAGTATTCATTCATAAATTTTAATTTATAAACATAGATATAAAAATCCTTAAGAAATTATAGGGAAACTAAACCCAGCAATGTATTAAAGACACATCCTGATCAATTTAAAATCAAAGCTGTTTAGTCTTATCAACTGTATAACTATAGCTCCCCATGTTAACAAACTACATGAAAAAATATGATAATTTCAGTGACAGTTGGAAAAATTCTTATAATTATTCACATCAAAAACTAAGACAGATCTTCCTTAGTCTGATAAAGTTTCTACAAATAATCTACAATAAACTTTATGATTAATGATAAAACAGTCAAGGCATTTGCTTTAAAGTTAGAAAGACAATTTTTAAAACATACAATGGCAAAAACATGTATAAGTTACCTAGCAATAAATCTAAATAAAAATTTTAAAATGATTGTAAGGGAAAAAATAACTAAGGAATAAGAAAATCATTTATGAAAACATAAATGCATAGATAGGCCATATTTTAAAATATAGCTATTGATTTTAATAAATTAATTCTTTTCAAATTTACCTATTGGCCAAATGTACATTCAATAAGAACCATAACACAAATTATCATGAAATTTAGTAGGAATGGAGGTTTTAAAAAGGAAGCATTATTATCAAGGCTTACTATAAAGTATAGTAATTAAGATAGAGACTATTCAAAGGGAATAGAATAGAATAGGAAACTAGAGTGCAATAAAGCACACAAGTAAAGCCCACCGCATATATGAAATCTAGGTATCAGGAAGAGATTGCATTGTGGATCAGCTAAAAACAGGTTTTATTTATGAAACTATTCAAGGAAATAGGTTATTGACATGGTAACATAATTGGCTGTTTATATCACAATTTTCCTAAAAATTCATTTCAAAGGTTAAAAGGAGTAGAAAACAAAAATCAAAAGATTAAAAATTTTAAAAGTAAATGAAGGAGAAAACTTTTATTAAATTAGGATAAAAATGATTTCTTTATGAAAACAACCTATTAAATAATAAAAAACCATCACTTCTCCACAGTGTTATAGGTGAACACATTTAAGGAATAAGCTATTCGATATCTTTGATAAATTTTTCTGGGAGAGAATAGGAACCAAAACACTCTTGTTCACATTTTGGGCTGTGAGTATATATCTGATATAAAAATCTTCCAAATACACTATTAGAACATCAAACTACAGTTTAATCTCAATTATAGACATGGATGCAAAAATCCTAATTAAAATGTAAGACTGACTTGAAAAATTTTATACAAAATTATATCATGGTACTGTTCAGTTCATTCTAGGAATGCCAGGATGGTTTCTAATTAGCAAATGTTAACCAAATAAAGGAGGGAATACAAATGTATCAATGTGCAGGTAAAATTTATTTGATAACATTTAAATGATAAAATTAAATATATGTCCATGCTCTTCTAAAAGAAGTTTAACCAAATAAAAGGTATGTATACAAAGGAATCCTATGGATAATATAGATATTGCTTAAACTTGAAAAGCATCATATAAAAATTAAAACAAAAAAATTTTTAAATAAGACTACATGAGGATGTCAAACACTTGAGGCAGCCTCCAAAATTGTAAGACAATAAATTCCTGTTCTTTAAGGTAATCCATTTTGTGACATTTTTCATAGCCCTCCTGGCAAACTAAGATAACTAAACTGAAAGGAAAAAAGGGAAGGTAAAACCCAAGATAATTTTGAAGAAAACCATGCAGAAAAGAATCACTATGATACATTAAAGTATCGTTTTATTTAAATATAAGAATTTTCATCAGTGTAGGATAGGAAATATATCAAGGCACTGAATGGAGAAGCCAGTAGGAAAAATACATATATCATGGAAAGCTGCACTATATACAACGTGGAGTGAAAATCATTGAGATAATTAATTATAATTGTAGAGAAAATAAAATTGTATTATTACCTTTCACAGTATATTCAAATAAAATCTATGTGAATTCAAAAGATATAAATGCAAAAAGAAACATAACTACAAATCAAAAGTAAACAAGATGCTCTAACAGTTTTTAAAACTTTCATTTTTATGCTTAGGCATAGAAGACTGGAAAGAACTTAAAATGTACATAATATTATCTTCTCTTGAACACATCAGAGACTGGAGGTCACAGGGCAAAAAAATAGCCTGAACTCTAAGGAAAGACAGATGTCTCTTATCTTAGTTTCCTGGGGCTGCTGTAAGGAAGTACCCCAAACTGGATGGCTTAAAGCAACAGAAATGTTCAGAGTTTTGAGGGTAGAGATTTGAAATCAAGGCATCAGCAGGGCCATGCCTCTTAAATTGTAGGGTCCTGATGGTGGCTCTCCAGCAATCCATGGGGTTCTCTGCTTGTGGAATCAGTCTCTGCCTCTGTCACGTGGTTGTCTTTTCTGTGAGCGTATGTGTCTAATTCTTCCCTTGTTTTAAGGACGCCAGTCATGTAGGATTAAATTTCGCCTTAATCCAGTTTGGCCTCATTTGTTTTCTTTTCAAATTCCATTTAATAATGGGTTCAAAACGGAGAAAGAAATTAAAAATGAAATATTTAAATAAAATGAAAAAAAATGTTTCAGTCCTTGAGAATTGTGCATATATTAACTAGAAAATTTCCCAGAACCTAGATTCTGCCCCTGTTTCATTCCCTGTTATTGTCAATAAGACAACAAAGAAAAAAGTGAAGTACACTGAAGTTGTAGGAAGTGTCCAATTTCCAGAATGTCTTAAATGCTTCTACTAAAACGAATAACACCTTAAAAGATCCTATTTGTAAATAAGATCACGTTCATGTTACCTGGGTTTAACCCTTGAACATATCATTTTGGGGGACAGGATTCAAACATTAACATCACTAAAAAAAAATTTTTTTTTCAGACAGATAATGGAAAGATTTCATTATCAGAGACATCCTCAAGAAATCTTAAAGGACTTTCTTCTAACAGAAGGAACAGCACACCAGTCAGAATCTTGGGTCTATGCAAGCAAAGAGGAGATATGAAACTTGTAAAAATATATATTTAAAGTTTTAAATGTTTAACATCTTAAAAGATGATCTATAAAGCAAAAAAGGTAGCAATGTTTATAGTATATGCAAAAGTAAAGTAAATGGCAGTAGCATAAAGATGGAAGGAAGGCATTATAAATACACAGGGATGCAGTTGTTATTCAACACAGATTTGTATAAATTTAATTTAATGTAGATTAAGATAAATTAAACTAGTGCACTTGAGACACAATGACAATAAATAAAAATTAAAGAAATTATATAAATTTTAATAAGTGTTGTAAATATAGTGGAATCATAAAAATAGAACATCCAAAAGAAGAAAAAAAAAAGGAATAAAAGGAGAAAAAACAATAGCCAATATGACTAGACAACACCAAGCAATGTGGTAGATATTAACCCAACTGTATCATATTTACATTAATGTGAAAGATCTAAACACATTAATTGAAAGCCAGATATTGCCAAATTTGAGAAGAAAGCAAGGTGAAATTATATGCTGTTTAGAAAAATCCCAATGTGGTTATAAGTACATAGGTTGATTGAAGGTCAAAATGATGGGAAAAGATATATTTTGCAAACACTAAATTAAATAGGAAAGCTGAACTGCCTGTATTAATATCAGATAAAGAACATGTGAGAAGAAAGACTATCACCAGGAATAATAATGAAGTATTTAACTCACCAAGAAAATATAACCATCCTAATCCTGTATGCACCTAACAACAGAACAGCAAAATATAAGTTATAAAAATTGAACTAAAAGATGAAACAGACAATTACAAAATTATAGTGGAGACTTCAGCATACTCTCTGTAATAAATAGAACAAGTAAACATAAAATCAGTAAGACACTAAAAAGTAGAGCAAATTAAACCCCAAAGAAGCAAAGGAACAAATCAATAAAGAAATGAGAAGGAATCAATGAAATTGAAAACAGAAAATCAATATAGAAAAATCAATGACATTAAAATCTGATTCTCTGTAAAGATCAATAAAATTGATAAATCTCTAGCCAGACTGGCAAGAGTCAGTTATCCAAAATTAATAGGATAACTAAAGAATGTTATGAGTATTTTTATGTCCATAAATTCAGGAACATGGTAGAAATTGATCAATTCTTTGAAGGCATAAACTAAAAAAGTTTATAAAAAATACTTAGATAAAATCAAGTTTCCCTTATTTCGGAAATAAATTTGTTTTTTAAGATTGAAATCCTTCGAATAAAGAACATGTTAACCCATACTGCTTCAATGGTGAATTCTACCAAATATATAATGAAGAGATAATGTCAATTCTTCAAAAATTCTTCTAGATAAGGAAGAAATACTTAATAACATATGTTATGAATCCAACATTTCTCTGATACCTAAACCAGACAAAGAACTTACAAGGAAAAAGAATCATTTTCCAATAACATTCAGCTACATCTTAAAAAAATAGTAATAAATCAAAACCAGCAGCATACAGAAATTATACTATGTAATGATATAATTAATTTTATCTTAGAAATGTGAGGCTGGTACAACATTTGAAAATCAATCACTGTAATCCATCCTATCAAAGACTAATAAAGAAAATATACATGATCTCATAAGATAAAGTAAAATCAGTTGACAAAATTCAAAATCCATTCATGATTTTAAAACAAGAAAAACTGTCAGCAAGTTAGGAAGAGAAAAGTCTCCCAAAGTTTGACAAAAACACATCTACCAAAATAATCTATACAGTCATTTTGTGTAAAGTTGAAAGATTAAATGTTTTCCCAATTAAATTGGAAACAGAGCAATAATACTTACTCTAACTACTCTGATTCAGCATTTAAAGATATTCTATCCAGTGCAATAAAGCAATAAATTTAAATAAAATCATACAGATCTGACAGTAAAAACAGAATTGTCTCTATTCATAGACTCCATGTTTGTCTAGATGGAGAACCCCAAAGGCCCTAAAAAATAGCTATGAGAACTAATATGAGTGTAACAATGTTGAAGGATAAAAAGTCAATATGCAAAACGTAACTGTGTTCCTATATAATAGCAATGGACTGCTAGAAAAGGAAAATGGACTCAATACTGTGCACAGTAGCAATAAATAGATAAATAAAATACTTAGATATAAATCTAGCAATATATGTTCAAATGTTTATGCTGAGGAGATGCAAGATGGCATCGGTTTAGGAGGGCACTCGCTAAGAGCTCCCTGAGGATGGTGGATTATGGACACGGTCCTGCCCGGGGGTCTGTGCTGTGGGTGCATGGAATGAGAAGCTTGGGACATCTATCTGCGCAGATTGATGGCATGGACTGATCGGTAGAGATTCAGGAGTTTTAAGCCTGCCTTTGGTGGTTAACACAGATAGCTATGCCCCACCTTTAGGGAAAAAAAAAAGCCAGTTTGAACAGCTACTCCGGAGGATTCTCTGAAAGTGGGAGGGCTCTGGCAAAGGGGTGAGAGAGCTTTCCTGTCTGTGGATTTGGTTGCCTGGAACCCCTTGCAGCTTGGGTGAACAAAATAGATGTACTGAATCAACACCCAGCAGAGGGGAAGGGTAAATTGGCTGAGGAAGTTCATTTACCTAGTTTCCCAGTGATAAGCCCCAAAACCCGCCAAGCTGGGGAGAGGGAGCACTCTCTGAGAGAGGGAAGGTTCTGACAGAAGGCGGAGAGGGGATTCTTTACCTTCGATTTGGCTGCCTGGACCCCCTCATAGATTTGGGGAGCAGATAAGCCAACTTAAAGCAGCACCATGCTGAGGGGTGAGGTGAATCTGCTGAAGAAACCTGATTTACCTAACAGCCCTGTGACGCTGAGGCTGAACTCCAGAAGGGGTGGAGTCAGCCATGTTTATCATTCTGCACTGACTAGCATAAGAGCTTCAGCTCCCCTGGAGAGGCCAGGAAGTGGGCAGTGCTTGATTAGTTTCCACGAGCCTATTTAGGGTCCCCTCTGTGAAGGGGGTGGTCTAGAAGAAGATTTATTTTGGGTTCTGTATTTCACCAAAAATTAAAAGACAGTCACTTTTAAGAAATGAAGAATGAATGCTTCTTTTTAATTTAGTTTAATAGCTAAAATCTGCTTTAAAACCTGCAAATAGAACCCTGCAGGGAAATTGATTGATAAACACAAGCAGGCTGAGGATCCAAAAGGACCATAGTAGGAACACTGTTCCTCCTTAGCTTTGTTTGACTGCTTGCCTGTGTGGCTGTTTGGTTTTTCTCTGTTTATTTGTTGTCTCTTGCTTTCTTTCCTATTCCTACTCCCTTTCTTTTTTCTTTAATTTTTTTAAAATTAGGTGCTGCTAGCTTGTCTCTTCTTTGCTGAGTTTCTTCTAGAGTGATTTCCCATTCTCTGTCTATATTGATTTTGTATCCCAAGCTATCTCATATCCTTCCTTCATCTTTCTGCCTTCTGCTTTCTATTGTGTTCTTATATACCACGTGTTTTCATTTGCCCACAAATTAAGGGTGTCAATTTCTATTCTATCTATTTTCTTTTCTTCCTTTTTTATTAATATTAACTTTTTTCCTTTCAGCCCTTTCCTTACTCTTTCTCTCCCTCCTCATTACTCTAACCTTCTAAATCATTATATATATATTTTTTATGTGGTTTCCCAGTCCATTGTAGGTACTCCACTTTTTTCCTATTACTCTACACTGTCTACATGAGTTAAATATTCATTTCATTAAGTCTTATTTGGCTCTTCTTCTAACTTTTATTGATATTAGTATTCCTTCTTCCTTTCTCACATCTTTCAATTCCTCTGGCCCTAATCTTTTGCCTTCAATGGAACATAGAAAGAAGCGAGGAAATAGAATAAGAAGAAAAAGTGTCAAAGAGAAAAAATGCACACACAGAACTACCAGCTAAATAAACTCTATAGCAGAGGGAGAAGCTAATCAACTAAATAAACCCATTAAGATAAATTGATGACTAGAGGACAACAAAAAATTACAAACCACACTGAGAAACAGGAAGATATGGACCAGTCCAATGAAAAAACTAAAAACCAGGAAGTGATGAAGAACATCAAACAACTAATCAAAGCTTTCCAAACAAATATCATGGACCAACTTAAAGAAATGAAGGAAGAGATTAAGGATATAAAGAAGACACTGGGAGAACATACTGAAGAAATTGTAAACATACACAAAAAGATAACGGATATGATGGTGATCAATGGCACAATCCAAGAAATCAAAAAGATGCTGGATTCACATAGCAGCAAATTTGAACAGGCAGAAGAAAGAATTAGTGATGTGGAAGACAATACATCCAAAATCAAACAGATAGTAGAAGAGATAGACAAAAAGATAGAAAAAATCCAGCAGGGACTCAGGGAATTAACGGACAACACAAAACACACAAACATATGCATTATGGGCATCCCAGGAGAAGAGAAGTGAAAGGAAACAGAAGGAATGTTGAAGGAAATAATGGCTGAAAACTTCCCAACCCTATTGAGAGAGAGGGATGTACAGATCCAGGAAGCACAGCGCACCCCAAACAGTATAAATCACAACAGGCCAACTCCAAGACATATACTTGTCAAAATGTCCAATGCTCAAGACAAAGAGAAAATACTCAAGGCAGCAAGAGAAAAGAAAACCATCATATACAAGAGAAGTACAATAAGATTGAGTGCTGATTTCTCATCTGAAACCATGGAGGCAAGAAGACAATGGTATGACATAGTCAAAGTACTAAAAGAAAAAAACTTCCAGCCACGAATTCTCTATCCAGCAAATATGGCATTCAAAAATGATGGAGAGTTCAAAATATTCAGAGATAAACAGAAATTAAGAGAATATGTCAATAAGAAACTTGCACTTTAATAAATAGTAAATGAAGTTTTACAAGGTGAAAGGAAAAAATAAGGGAGAGAGAGTTGGAGGAGAGTTTAAAAACAACTAAAAGACCAAAACAGAAACAAAACAACATATGACATGTATTAACCCAAAGAAAAAATGGCTGAAATAAGAAATTCATTGTGAGTAATAACACTGAATGTTAATGGATTAATTTCACCAATCAAGAGACACAGATTGGCAGAATGGAGAAGGAAATATGATCCATCTATATGCTGTCTACAAGAAACACACCTTTGATCCAGGGATTCAAGGAAGCTGAAAGTGAATGGCTGGAAAACAATTTTGCAAGCTAACAATAGCCAAAAAAGGGCAGGAGTAGCTATTCTAATATCAGACAAAATAGACATTAAGTGCAAAACTATTGTAAGACACAAAGATGGACACTATATATTAGTAAAAGGAGTAAACTCTCAAGAAGAGAGAACAATCATAAACATTTATGCACCTAATCAGGGTGCCTCAAAATACATGAGGCAATCTGTGGAAACACTTAGTGGAGAAATAAATGCCTCTGCAATTATAGCAGGGGAATTTAATACACCATTATCATCATTAGACAGAAAATCTAGACAGAGAATCAATAAAGAAAAAAAGGCTCTCAACAATACATTAGAGGACCTGGACTTAATAGACATATACAGAACACTACACCCAAATACAGCAGGAATCACATTCTTCTCAAATGCACATGGATCATACTCTAAGATAGACCACATGCTAGGCCACAGAACAACTCTCAATGAATTCAGAAAGATTGAGCTTATACAAAGTAACTTCTCTGACCACAACGGAATGAAATTGGAAATCACTAACTGCCAGAGAACCAGGTTAGGGACAAGGATATGGAAGTTAAACAACACACTCTTAGACAAACAGTGGGTCAAGGAGGAAATCTCAAAAGAAATCAGTAACTACCTGAAAACTAATGAAAACGAAAACACAACATATCGAAACCTATGGGATGCAGTGAAACCAGTCCTGAGAGGGAAGTTCATAGCCATAAATACATATATTAAAAAAGAAGAAAGAGCTAAAATTGAAGACCTAACTGCACACTTGGAAGAATTGGAAAAACAACAACAAACTAAGCCAAAAGGTTGTAGAAAGAAGGAAAGAACAAAGATTAGAGCAGAACTAAATGAAATAGAGAATAAGAAAGCACTAGAAACAATAAACAAAACCAAAAGCTGGTTCTTCGAGAATATCAATAAAATTGACAAACCCTTAGCCAGACTAACAAAGAAAAAGAGAGAACAGATGCAAATACACCAAATAAGGAATGAGCAAGGGGATATCACTACTGACCCCACAGAAATAAAGAGTATCATACGAGGATACTTTGAAAAATTATATGGCAACAAGAATGATAATTCAGAGGATATGGACAAGTTTCTAGAAACTGACAAACAGCCAACATTGATGAAAGAAGAAATTGATGAACTCATCAGTCCAATTACAAATAAAGAGATATACTCAGTCATCAAAGACCTCCCAACTAAGAAGAGCCTAGGACCAGATTGCTTCACAGCTGAATTCTACCAAACATTCTGGAAAGAGCTAACACCAATTCTGCTTAAGCTCTTCCAAAAAATAGAAGTAGAAGGAATATTGCCTAACTCATTCTACGAAGCCAACATTACCCTAATACCGAAACCAAACAAAGATACCACAGGAAAGAAAAATTACAGACCAATTTCTCTAATGAACCTACATGTTAAAATCCTCAACAAAATACTTGCTAAGTGCAACAACATATCAAAAGGATTACACACCATGAACAAGTGGGTTTTGTCCCAGGTATGCAAGGATGGTTCAATATAAGAAAATCAATCAATGTAATGCACCACATAAACAGATTGAAAGAAAAAAATCACATGATCATCTCTATAGATGCAGAAACAGCATTCGACAAAACAGCAATCTTTCCTGATAAAAACACTGCAAAAGAGGAATAGAAGGAAACTTTCTGAATATGATAAAGGGTATATATGAAAAATCCAAAGATAAAGTCATCTTCAATGGTGAAATCCAAAAAGCCTTCCCTCTGAGATTGGGAACAAGACAAGGATGCCCACTATCACCACTCCTATTTAACATTGTCTTAGAAGTACTTGTGCGAGCACTGAGGAAAGAAAAGGATATAAAAGGCATCCAGATTGGAAAAGAAGAAGTAAAAATTTCATTATTTGCAGACGACATGATCCTATACATAGAAAGCCCTGAGAAATCTACAATAGAGTTTCTGGATCTTATAAAGGAGTTCAGTAATGTTGCAGGCTATAAAATCAATGCTCAAAAATCAGTAGCATTTCTGTACCCCGATAATGAGCAATCTGAGGAGGAAATTTAAAAAAAAATACCATTTACAATAGTAACTAAAAGAATCAAATACCTAGGAATAAATTTAACTAAAGATGTAAAGGACTTATATACAGAAAACTACACAACACTATTAAAGGAAATCAAAGAAGATTTAAATAAATGGATAAATATTCCCTGCTCATGCATAGGAAGACTAAATATCATCAAAATATCTATCCTACCCAAACTAATCTACAGATTTAATGCAATCCCAATAAAAATCAACACTGTATTTTTTTTTAAGGAACTGGAAAAACTAACCACAAAATATATTTAGAAAGTTAAGAGGCACTGAATTGCCAAAGACATGGGAAAAGAAAAATGAAGCTGGAGGTATCACATTACCTGACTTTAAAATACATTACAAAGCTACAGTGATCAAAATTGCATGGTATTGGCACAAGGATAGACCTACTGACCAATGGTACTGAATTGAGAGTTCTGATATAGATCCTCACATATATAGTCATCTGACATTCAACATGGCCACCAAGCCCACTCAGTTGGGTGAAAGTTGGCTCTTTAACAAGTGGTGCTTGGAGAATTGGATATCCATATCCAAAAGAATGAGAGAAGAATACCATCTCACACCTTACACAAAAATCAAGTCAAGATGGATCAGAGATCTAAGTATAAGAGCCAAAAATATAAAGACCATGGAATATAATGTAGGGAAGCATCTGTAGGACCTTGTAATAGGAAATGGTTTCATATACTTCAAACCCAAAGTATGAGCAGCTTGAGAAAAAATAGATAAATGGGATCTCATCAAAATTGAAAACTTCTGCACCTCAAAGGACATCATTAAGAAAATAAAAAGACAGCCAACCCAATGGGAGAAAATATTTGGCAACCATATATCTGATCCGAACCTAATATCCTATATATGTAAAGAAAACTTACACCTCAAAAATAAAAAGACAAACAACCCATTTAAACAATGGGCAAATGACCTGAAAAGACACTTCTCCCAGGAAAAAATACAAATGGCTAAAAAGCACATGAAAAAATGCTTGACATCGCTAGTTATTAGGAAAATGCAAATCAAAATCACAATGAGATACCATCTTACACCCATCAGAATGGCAGCTATTAAAAAAACAGCAGAATATAAGTGTTGGAGAGAATGTGGAGGAATAGGAACCCTCATCCACTGCTGGTGTGATTGTGGAATGGTCCAGCCACTGTGGAGGACAGTTTGGCGATTCCTCAGAAAACTAACAATAGATCTTCCATATGTTCCAGCAATTGCACTGCTCGGTATATAACCAGAAAAATCGAAAGCAAAAACACGAACAGATATATGCACACCAATGTTCATAGCGGCTTTGTTCACAATTGCCAAAATTTGGAATCAGCCCCAGTGCCCATCAATAGATGAAAGGATAAGCAAAATTTGGTACATACACACAATGGAATATTACTCAGCTTTTAGAAGGAATAAAGTGCTAACACATGGAATAACATGGATGAATCTTGAAGACCTTATGTTGAGTGAAGCAAGCCAGGCATTGAAGGATGAACAGTATATGACCTCACTGATTTGAATTGAGGAAATTGAGCAGTCTCTGAGAACCACTGTCTGAAAGATAGGTTAACAAGGGAGAGAGAGAGGAGTGGTTGTGAGACATCACCAATTAGGACATAATTTATGGTAAAATGATAGAGTATAGTTGCATATTGAAGGATAGGACAGGTGGATAGTGATATTATTGGGTTTGGTGGTGCAGGGTTAACAGGGGAGTAGATTAGGAAGGGCAGGTTAGAATACCCAGGGCATGTAACTATGAATCTTCTCATCCCATGAGTCAAGACAGGGGAGTGTCATATGCCCCAGAGGGATGGGAAGGAAGGAACAGAAAAGATCATATGGGGTATTTAGTGGTCATGGGAAATGTTTTTCATTACCTTACAGTAACAGACACAGGACATGGTAAATATCATCAAAAATTATTAAACTGTACCGTCTAAATTGTAAACTATATTGGAAACCATTGATAATGTTTAGTAGCTATGTTTCACTATCAGTATAACAGTTATAACAATGCTACTATCCACACACACACACACAAATGTTTTAATATGGAGTCGGAAAAGGGGAGGGAGTTTGGGTATATGCTAATCTGTAGTATTACATGTGTGACTTTGCTGTGACCTTAAACTTCTTTGAATATTAAATGAAAATTTGGGAGATATTGGGGAATGAGAGGGGAAGATGTCAGAGTACACACTGGACATCTGATAATGCAGTGATAAAAGGAGAAAAAATAAAAATAAAAAATAATTAAAAAAAAAATTTTGTTGCTTTTTCCCAATTTTTTTGAATATCCCAATCCATTAATTATATTTTATTTTTAGTTCTTTTTTTCTGAGTTTCCTTGTATTTTATCTCTTGCATTTAGCTTATCATTATTATTTCATTTTCCTATTAATTTTATTTGGTTATTATATGGGCTTCATCTTCAAGGAAGGTTTAGATCACAGAAGGGTTACAATGGGGGCTGCAGAGGATTATTGGTGGGGGGGGGTGTCTGGGATAGGGGATTCATGGGAGTAAGTTCATCTGAATATACATGAAAGATATATAAAATTATTCAAATGGTCGAGGGATGGGGCATTGTCACGGTGAGTAGACAATCACTCAATAAATGATGGAATACTTAATTCCCAGCCTTGAGAGCTCTGCCACATTCTCCAAGGGAGAAGCAACAGTCTCCTGAGTGCAGGGGCAGTGTCTGGCAAAAGAGGATTGCCCACTGATGGGTTCTTGTTATTGATGACTAGCCTTATGAGTCTTTGCTCTTGTAATTGAAACTTGACCTACTGTTATGGGGTGCCTAAGGGTTGCCATCTAAAAGCCTCCTTGTTGTTCAAATGTGGCCTCTTTCTAAGCCAAAATCAGCATATGAATGCATTACCTTCCCCCCAATGTGGGACATGATTCCCAGGAATGGGCCTCCCTGGCAACGCAGGATTAATACCAAGTGCCAACTGGAAAGACGACTGGAAAAAAACCTTGAATAAAAGGGAGAAAAGGTAAAGACAAATGAGTTCATGTGGCTAAGAGACTTCAAAGAGAGTCGGGAGGTCATCCCAGATGTAACGCTTACGCACACCTCAGTAGGATCTCATAGAACACCAAATGGATATCACCCCACACAGAGGGGTTCCTGAGGGCTCTGGAGACACCCAGGTCCTATATAAGGGGGCATAGCCCCAGAGATTGACTCCTTATCAGTGGGCTCTACTTTTGACTTTTTGCTCCTGAGAGTGACAGAGTTGGATTCAAATGAGTCCTCCCTGCACATGGTCCATCAGTCCCTCCTATTCAAACCTATATGTGGTGCTAGAGTTTGTAGGTATACTTCCAGAGACTGGGGCCTATGGCCTGACTATGTACCAGATGTGTCTGGAATCTCAGTGGAGCGGCAACTCCTTCTCTACAGCTCAATGGACTCACCCAAGTCAACTGGTGAGGAGACGATGAAGGACAATGGCCAACCCAAGGAATGGAGAGAACCTTCAGATGAAGGCAGGATAATCCCATCCACCGTATCCATGGGATATAATCCCACTCTCACTTGGAGGTGGAATGGACATCACCATTCCAGTTCCCTCAGGATTGGGGGAAGAGCTAGGGACTAGAGTGGACTTAATGGTTTTTCTGTTGTAGACATATTGTGATTCAAGCAATGGAAGAAATTATAACAGTGAGGTAGAGCCAGTGGCCACTAGATGCTTTCGGGGTGGGGAGGGGAAGGGCAGTTGTAATACAGGGGCTTTTTCAGGACTTGGGGGTTGTCCCGAGTGACGTTGTGGCAACGGATATAGGCCATTTAACATCAGCATATACCATGGAAAACTGTGTGGGAGATAGTGTGGTCTACGATGTGAACTGTGGTCTATGCTTAGTGGCAAAGCCCCAGGATGTGTATATCTTTTGCAGGTGATGTGTCACAGTAATGAAAGAGGTTTATGTGAGATGTTATGGGAGGTATGGGAGGTGGAGATCATTGGAATCCCTGTAATTTTTGTGTAACATTTATGTAATCTAAGCATCTTTTAAAATATATATGAAAAAAATTACATTTATATAAGCAAATGCACATATATGCATGTATATTTATATATCATTTTACAAATATTGGTTTGTATTTTGAAAATTTTGATTTTTACCTAAAATTTAAAAAAAGCAAAAAAACAAAACCAGTTGAGCCCAGCCTTCCAGTAATCCCTTCCAAGGCATGTGAGTGAATCCACCAGGGCTTATGAAACCTAAGTAGATACAACCTGAATTCCAAAAATTGACCCTGGTTCAGACCATGTGGGAGAGGAGAATCATCTAGATGAGCCTTTATATTCCTATGGTTATTCTTGGTAATCCAAATATACAGAAAAACGTGTATAAGTTATAATGACCAAATATCTTGTCAATTATATGTTTGTTCCATTATAACTTGAGTAATAAATATAAATCTCATTAAAATATATGAAAGAAAAAATATTTATGCTGAAAATTACAAAGCACTGGTAAAAAGACTTGATTAATTTGAAAGTATGTATATATATGCAATTTAAGTAAACATATATATTCAACATATTCTCTATGAAAATCACAGAAGAATTTTGGCATTCATCAATAATATGTGGTTCTTAAAATTCTATGAAAAGGAGAATATTAAAATAGTGAAAACAAATTCAAAAACTAAGATCATAGTTGGAGGGTGCATGTTTACTGATATCAAGACTTACTATAAATACACAGAGATCAAAAGTGTGAGGTACTGGTACAAGGCATAAACAAAAATGGAATTTAATCAAGAGCACAGAAATTGATTAAGTACATATATGTGTATTGATTTTGAATAAAATATATAAAGGCAGCTCAATGAAGAAAGGATTTTTTTTTCAACAAATTCTGCTGGAATATTTAGAAATCTAGATGTAGACTGAACAAACAAAACCAAAGCCCTTAATGATTCCTCACAGCATGCACCATGTACAAGAGATAACTCGAAATGGTTCATAGCTCTACAATGGAAAACCTTACTTATAAAATATCTGGCAGAAAACCTAAGTAAAATATTTTATTTTTGTGAGAATTTTGGTTCAATATTTTTTATATACAACAAATAGCATCATCTATAAATGAAAAATAAATTGCATTTCATTAAAATTAAGAATTTTTGCTCATCATAAAACATTATTAAGCAAAAGTCTATGATAAGCAAAGTTTGCATATTTTTATATAACTGATAAATAACTGATATTCAAACTATTAGTTTCCTACAGTTGCCATAACAAATTTTTACAAACTGTATGGCTTAAAGCAACAGAAATTCATTCTCACATTTCTGAAGGTAGACATCTGCAATTAAGGTGTTGGCAGAATCATGGTCTCTAAAGGATCCAGGCGGTGATACTTCTGGAAGCAAATATTTACTTCAGCCTCTATTTTTTCTTTTATACAAATTTCTGGGCACACAATGAATGAATAAATAGCACAACCAAAACATGTAACACACAATTCAGACAGGAAACAGTCAAGAAAAACAGACCTAATAAGGGGTCTCAAATAGCCAAAAACATCTTGAAAAAGAAAAACAAAGTTGGAAGACTCACTCTTTATGATTTTATAACTTATTACAAAACTACAGTATTGAGAATTGAGAGTTCAGAAATAAACTCTCACATCTGTGGCTAATGAATTTTTAACAAGGATACCAAGTCCGCTAAACTGAGAAAGAATAGTTTCTTCAACAAATGTATGGGGAAACCTGGATATCTATATGCGAAAGACTGAAGCTGAAACCCTGCTTCACACCATATACAAAAATAAACTCAAAATGGATCGAGGGACTAAATATAACAATAAAAGCTATAAAAGTCTTTGAAGAAAACATAGGGAGGTATATTCAGGACTTTGTGTTAGGCAATGTTTTCTTAGACTTTAGCTAAAAATCACAAGCAATAAAAGAAAAGAAAATAGATAAATGGAACTTCATCAAAATTAAAAACTTTTGTACCTCAAAGCAATTCATAATGAAACAAAAAAGGCAACTTCAGAATGGAAGAAAATATTTGGAAATTACATATTTGACAAGGGTTTAATATCTAGAATATATAAAGATATTCTATAATTCAACCACAATAATAAACAACCTAATTAAAAAGTAGGCAAAACTTGAATTGATGTTTCTCAAAAGAATATATTCAAATGGACAATAAGCACCTGAAAAGATGCTCAAAGTCATGAGCCTTTAGAGAAATACAAATCAAAATCATGAGATACAATTTCATATCCATCAGAATGACAACTGCTAAAAAACTGGAAATTAACAAGTGTTGGAGAGGGTGTGAAGAAATACAAGAAATCATGCATTGTAAGTGGGAATAAAAAATGGTTCAGCTACTGTGAAAAACAACTTAGTGGTTCCTCAGAATTGAAGTATAGAATTACCATTCCATATGACCCAGCAAGTCTATTTTTTGGTATACACCCAAAGAATTGAAAGCAGAGACTCAAACCGATATTTGTACATAAAAGTTCATAGCAGCAGTATTCGTCACTGCCAAAGATGGAAGCAACCTAAGTGTCCATCACCAGATGAATTGATAAACAAATGTGGTATAAGCAAACAGTGGTATATTATTCAGCACTAAAAAGGAGTGAAGTTCTGATTCATGTGACAGCTTGGATGAATCTTGAAGACATCATGTTGAGTGAAATAAGCCAAACAAAGAGCACAAATATTGTACAATCTCACTGATATGAAATAATAAGAATAAACAAATTCCTAGAATCAGAAACTAGAATGCAGGTTACCAGGGGCTGGGTTGAGGGTAGGGAATGGGGAGTTAATGCTTAATTGCATAAAGAAGTTGTTTGGTGTGGTGGAAAAGTTATGTTTAAGGATGGTAGTGATGGTAGCACAACATTGTGAATATAATTAACACTACTGAATTGTATATTAGAATGTGGTTTAATGGGGAAATTTTAGGTTGTATATATATTGCAAGAATAAATTTTTCAAAAATGTAAGGCAATACAACACAAACAATGAACTCTAATTTAAACTAGTGACTATAGTTAATAGTGCAATCAAAATAATTTTCTTTCATCAATTATAATACCCTAATACAAATGTTAATAATAGGAAAAACTGCATATGTGGGATGGTATATGAAACTCTGTATTTATGCATGATCCTTTTGTAAACCCACACTTCTCAAATAAAAAATAAATATATAAATAAACAAACAAATATCAAGTAAAAGAAATATAGAGATGGCCCAAATATTGGAATTACCAGAGACAGGCTTTTAAATAATGGTATTAGTCAGCTAAAGGGGTGCTGACGCAAAATACCAGATATTGGTTTGTTTTTATTAAGGGTATTTATTTGAGGTAGAAGCTTATAGTCACAAGGCTATAAATAGTAAATTACTTCCCTCACCAAAGTCTGTTGCCACATGTTGGAGCAAGATGGCTTCCAATCTCTTGGAGTGCTTAGCCTTCCTCTTCAGGTTCCATGGTCCCAGCTTCTTCTGGTCTCAGCTGTACACTGTCTCCAGGGCTTGTTTCTTTCTGGGTTCCGCTTCTCTGCTCTCTTCAAAACGTCTGCAGTAGACTATCAGGCTCATTCTCTTCCTGGGACCTCTTCCTTGTCTGATGGAGACTTCTCTCTCACTTGTGTATCTTCTTCTCTGTGTATTTACTTCCCAAAGCTCCAGCATCAAAACTCCAAGTCTCTCCTCTGCCATGTTGTTTTCCCTGTGAGTCCCTGCTTACCAAGGGGGCAGGGATTCAATGTCTTACTGACGTGGCCAAATCAAACCCAATCTTAATTTAATCAAGTAAAACTGAAACCTCTGAACCTAACACAATCTAATACGTCCAGAGGAACAGACTAGTTTACAAATATCCAATATCTATTTTTGGAATTCATAAACAATACCAAGTTGCTACAATTACTATAATTAAAATGACCTAGAAGAAAAAGTAGTTAGCATGTGTGAAGAAATGGAATGTTTCGACAGATATATGATATAATGAATTCTTAGAAATGAAAAAAAAAAGATGTCAGAAACATAAAATTCATTAGTGGGCTTAACATATAACTAGGATAGGCAGAAGAAAGGATGAGGGAGATTGTTGGACCAGCAAACAAAGCTATCCAAGTGAAACTCAAAAAGAATAAAAGTGTGATATAAACTGAGGACAGAACTGAATATTTACTGGATAATATCAAATGGCCTACCATACTCGTATATACAGTCCCAGAAAGAAACAAGAGAGATTAGGGTAAAGAAGTCTTTCAAGACATATTGTCAAAGACCTTTCCAAAATTGTTGAAAGACATCAGCCCATAGATACAGTGAGCCAGAAAGCCTAGGCAAAGTAAATTAAACAAAAATGACATCTCTGCATATAATAGTAAAGATCATCATATCTGAAGATAAACAGTAGACCTTAAAAGCAGCAAAAGAAGAACTTTAGCTGGTTCAACTGGGCAATAAAGGGTTGGAGGCATAATACTAGTTAGCTAAGGAAGAAAATGGGTGGGGCTGGGCCATTAAATGACTCAGTTCCATCCTGCAGTATATCATACCAACTTCAGATCTATTTAGAGACAACAGCACAAGTCCTCAGAGGTTTTTGGATTGTTTGATTGTTTTTGTTTTGCAGGAAGTCCTAAGAGATTTGGCCCTCTCAGGGAGATTTTCCTGAAACAGACAAACTCCGAAGGGAAATTCTAAATAAGTATATTTCAGGGTACGCCAAAGAAACAAACCAATAGAGTATAAGTGTGTGTATATACATTAGCAAGAAGCTGCTGGACTTCTTGAAAATGAAAGTGAATCCCCCTTGCTTAATGGCATGCAACTTTTGTGTCCCTGGATCTCTCTCTCTCTCCTTAACCTAACCTCAACTACTTTAAGGAGAAAGATGATTAGAAAGGGAGCTGTGGTCTCCTGTCTCTAAGAGGGATCTAGGGCCATATCCAACTGTCTGAATATGCTGGGGAACTTTGGAGAAGGGAGGTTCTGTTGGATATAGGAATCCAAGCTGCCATTCTACTAGGTTCTGTATAAGTTTCACGTATCCAGATAGAGTTTGAGAAATATTCACTGAAGTGAAAGTGACCTTGCAGTGGGGCTCCTTAGGTCAATTCAATGTGTGTTTCCACATTTGTATGGATGGTAGGAATTGATGTGTTATATCTTATTTCTCATACCTGTAAGAGAAGATTTGCCCAATTAGAGCACCTAGACAAAAGTACTAATGGGACAGAGATAACTAAACTCCCTGCCATTTGCCATCAGAGAGTTGGCCAGGATTTAGCATAAGTATATCTACCCTCAGGTATTCAAAGCTTTCCTTATATGGCTACTACTATCTTGAATGGCAAGTCAGAAATCTAGGACTCAATGGACTTGACTGCAGTGTTACTACACCTCCACCGACAAGGATAGTTGATAAATCCCACCAAAATTCAGAGACCAGCTAGCCAAGTAAAATTTCTTGCAATTGTGTGGGTAAATTCATACTATTCAATTGCTTCAGTAGTCAAGGAAAAACTGCTATGTCTTTTGTCCCCATCACCAAAAAGAAGACTGGATGCCTTCTTGGACTCTGTGTATTAGAGAACATATGTACCTCCCTTGTGCATTTTATTTGGTTGTTTACAAGTTTAGTCTACTATTCAAAATTATATGAGTGGGATCCAAACAACCAGGCTGTGATGGAAGCTGTATTAGTCAGCCAAAGGAGTGCTCATGTGAAATACCAAAAATGGGTTGGTCTTTATAAAGGGTATTTATTTGGGGTAGAAGTCCACAGTTACCAGGCCATAAAGCATAAGTTTCTTCCCTCACCAAAGTCCATTGTCACGTGTTGGAGCAAGACAGCTGCAGACATTTGCCCAGGGTTCAGGCTTCTTGGGTTCCTCTCTTCCCAGGGCTGTGTTTCTCTCTGGGCTTAGCTCCTGTTTCCTCCACAAGGTTAGCTGTAGGCGATCAGGCGAATGCTTCACTTCTCTTCTCCTGGGGCCTTCTTTCCAACATCAAAGCTGCTTCTCAAAACTGGTCTTGCCATGCCTTTTATATTTGATTCCCCACCCACCAAATGGTGGGGCTCAATGCCCTAATCACAACCTAATCATGGCCAGATTAACATATCAGTTTACAAGCATGATCTACTTATATTTTGGAATTCATGATTACATCAAATTCTCCAACGATTACAGAAGCTGTCTAGCAAACTATGACACAATGTCTACATTTGGGACCCACAATCCTAATAACCCATTTGAGCTACAACCTCTGTGACTAGAGATTTTGCAGATTAGGTTCTCTGGCAAAGAGGAGGTACCCATTACCTGAGGCAAGCTCTCCTGGAGGTGCCCCTGACCAAAGGCAAGTTTAAGGGCTAATTCTTTATTAGTAGATGCAATCCTAGGTCAGTTAGAGTAAAAGGTACAGAAGACGGAACATAACCAAAAGAGTTATTGCTGCAGAGTAGACATAGCAGTCACTTGTTCATGTAGGGTGTCACTGAGTCTAATACTAGGCTGCTAGAGGAGGGATGGGGGGTGATAATATATCAGTATTTCCTTCCCATCTCCTCTCCTTCATTGGTCGCAGTTCACTCCTTATAGTGGTAATTCTTAACAATTCTAAGTTACATACCCTGGTTCCTTATGCTGTTCCATGGGAAACCAGACACCATGACCTGGGTGCTTAATCTACCTCTCAGAGTGAGAGGAAAAGCCAGATGCTCTAGGTGGTGATAGAATCACCAGAGTCAGCACAGAGTCAGACTCCACAAAGGTGGCTGGGGCAGAAACAGGCAACCAAGTCAGGCTGCCAGATCAGAGACAGCACATTAGCAGTGTCTTCTTTTAGTTCCTATTGACTTATGAGTAAAAATAAGGGTAGGGAATGCTATAAAGGCTTTCTTGAGATCCACATTCATTTGAAGTCCCTTTTCATCACTTGCAATGCAGACCACTATGCATCATGGCTAATTTTTCAATTTAATGAAATCATTAAAAAAGTTTACAGAAATATTTCCTACTACATCAGAGTAGTAAAATAAAGAAATGTCATTTTCTTTACTAAAGGAAATTCAATATGAAATATTTTCTCTTTTTCTAGGCAATATGAACTATATTAGGAGATTTATTTTATCTGTTATTATTAAATCCCAGGGGAGTGTTGGACCAGTTTGGAAATTAAATAGCGCAGGAAATTTCTGTATTTTGTTTTTTTCTCCAGTTATAACAAAAATATTGATAAATGGCCAGAATTATGTTTGCATTGAGTGGTAGTACTTTAAATACTGCTGTAATCTTCACTTATAGGCTAACTGCTACTGTGGCACAGTTCTCCTAAAAACTATTAAATATTAAAATGAATAGTTCCATGATTCATGTCATTTAATATGGTACTTTTCTTTACCAAGTCTTAGCTTCTTTGGCATGTGTCTTTATAACTTCTACGATCAAAACCAGGAAAGTGTGTGGCACAGAGCAAAGCAAAGTGTCATCCATTTCCATCTCAAGAATTTACATTTAGAATATAAATTAATGACACTAAACATTATTAATATATTTATCAGCTTGAAGAAGAGAAAGAAGTCAAGAATTTAGGATGTCAAAGTGTTTCCTTGCACAGTCAATATTCAACCTTTAAGTAATTATTTATCTTTAGTAAAAATCATTTGCCATTAGTCCATTTTGAAAAATTCAAAGTTGCTTCTTTAACACCATTATCCTTCTCAGGGCCATAATCTAATGAGTGAATTTGTGTCAAATTCTTATTTTAAAAATTAATAATAAAAATAAGAAATGAAGAATAAAATTTGCCTGTTTAAAATGACTACTTGTATTTTAAAATAGTTAAAGAAAATATTAATTGAAAGTTTAATGTATCTTTTTCACCACTGTCTTACTTTCTAGTTTCTCCTTAGGTTATCACACAGGATTCACTGTAACCACAATATCAAGTTTGTGCACTCCATACTTTCAGTAATAGTTTTTATTACCTTGAATGTTTGCTAGTAATTTCAAGTCAAGCACATTGCCCTAAAAGCAACTAAAGTCATGAGCACAATAAAATGCTACATGAAAAACTGTTTCTTAGTCATTGCACAGAGTCAAGAGATTTCTGCACAAACAAGATACAGTAAAAATAGCAAAAGTTATTTTCACTTTATTCTGAATTGACAACAATTGCCTCTTGACGGCAACATTATTCAAAGATTCAATGACCCGGTGCAAAACCTGGTTATAAAATGGAAAACAACAACAACCTATCCCTCCTCCTCTCCTTTCTCCCAGGTACTGCTAGTTTAGTCTACATGTCAACCAAGTTGGGTTACAAGTATTTCATTAAATTCTGACAATGTACTACACTTTTTAGGGCAAACACAGTGTTCATTTCCTAGGAGACAGGCCAAAGAACCCGCAGAGCCTGCTTTTTTCTTGGTGATTGCATCAATTTTGACAATACTCATCGAATGACAAGCAGTACCACTAAGTCTCTCCTTTAATTTTTCTAGCTATTATTACATTTACAGGAATTCTCATACGCCCAACACCTCTTGCCATTTTCCTCACTTACAAAATCAGAGAGAATTTTTTTTTTAATAAACAGAGAAATCTGAATCTATACTATGTAGCCACATACACACTTAATATAGGTGAGATAACATTTATATTTATCAACATTTCTTTGATATACTGAACTCTTACTAGGTTCAGTCATGACACTTAAGTTGTTTTCAATTCTCAAAATAATCCTGCCATAAATGAATTTATACTTATTTTTCCCCCTTTTGACCATATGGAAATGATTTCCTTCTCATTGTTTGTCTTAGTTTGTCAGAGCTGTTGAAACAAATACCACAGACTGCTTAGCTTAAACAATAAGACTTTACTGTCTCCCAATTTTGGAGGCTAGAATTCCTAACTCAAGGTGTCAGCAAGCCATGCCTTCTCTGAAATCTGTAGCACCCTGGCAGTGGCTCGCCAGTAGTCCATAACTCAATCTCTGCCCTTACAAGATGGCCATCTGTCTCCAGGGTTCTCTACTTCCGTGTCCAAACTTCCTCCATTCATAAGGACTCCAGTCATATTGTATTAAGGTCCACCCTGATTCAGTTTGTTCTCTTCTTAATAGGATCTTTGAAGGTCCTATTTTCAAATGAGCTCATAGCCACAGGGCCAGGGGCTAGGACTTGAACATATCCTTGTGGGGGACATGATTGAATTTGCAACAATGTGCCTAACATACAGATAATGCATACAGGCATGCAAAACCAAGTGTACAAGAGAGGTCTATCTTTTTAGAGCCATCCTAGAATAAAACTTTCTGCTCTGACAGAAATGTCTAATACCGTAGCTCCTAGGCACATGTGGTTATAGAACTCTTGAAATGTGGTTAGTGTGACTGATTTAATATTAAGTAATGCCATTGTAAATGTACAAAGCTACATGTACCTACAGTATCTGGCAGCAAGATTTTAAGAAGTAAACTCTATTTTCAAAAACACCATTCAAAATTACAGCCATTCTCTGGATAAAATTTGGTATTCTTGATCATTTGTTCATATAGCAAATAAAGCAAAGTATGGGTCTTAATTGGACCAAATTATCTAATTTAATTCAAACTTTATTTCTTGCTATGTAAAAATGTTTTATAAGTTATTGTTTCCAAAGTATCCATAAATTAGTATATTTTGCTATAAAAACAGGTGACTACATTTTATTTATCTCTTTTATCTTCTAAGTAAGAGTTCCTTTAAACAAAAACTTCATATCTTAAAGTAAAATAAAGAAGAGATAGAAAGGGAAGGGAAGGAAAGGGAAGGTGAGGGGAGGGAAGGGAAGGGAATGGAAAAACAGGGAGACATTTGAAAAAATCTATTATCATTGTGTATAGTGAAACTCCCTATTATTCCCTTATTTTTTTCAAATAAACCAAGCCAGCACTAGGCAAGGTAACAAGGCTACAGATGACAGTGTAATATACTCAGGCATATTCTTCTACTCAGTGACCTTTGGGCTAAATATTTGTGATACCAGCTGTCAGTGCAAAAGGTTATTTTTTTTAAATGGGTTTGATATTTAAGAAAAAGCTAAATTTAAATATGTCCCAAATCATTTTCTCAAACAGCAGAGATAAACAAATGCTCATTCAATTTTAACAATATTTTCATCCAAGTGCTTGGCAAGTAAGGTACTGGAGTTCTTTTATAGCACTGAGTTCTAGGTCTTTCCAATTTAACTATGTTGGAATAGTCTAAAGAGGAATCGCAGACTCCAAGGCTTAGTTTACTTATAATTTCAGGGGGAAGCATTTACTCTTTTCCATATATAAATTTAAATTGTAGTAGATATATATAATATTTTTCATTCCTTTAAATGTTTTAGAACACAGAGAAATGAAAGACAATAATAAATAAACAACTGTGTTCCCACAACCTATAATTAACAAACATAAGCTTTCATCATTTTTGTCTTAGAAACTTTAGTTAGATAATATATTACAGAGAATGTTGAAGTATCTTTTGTTCCCTGCACTATAGATTCATTCTTGCTCACAGTTTGACAACTCATAGGATTCACTCACTCCTCATATCCCAGACACACTTAGCTGCAATAACTTTGTTAATTAGTCAGGGCTTGGTGGAAAAGAACAGGTTCTGCTCTTGCTTGTATAAACCAAGAGAGATTTATCACAGATCTAAAATTGCTTAAAGATCTGTTCTATGGGTGACGAAATAAATGCTTGGCGGAGTCAACACACACAGCTTGCAAAGCTGCATCATAAAATTAGGTCACCAAAGAAAATATTGCTCCTTCCTTCCATAAGCAGAAAGATACATTCTGATTCAGGAAAATGCTGTTACACTTAGTAACACCAGACTTGCTCCCTTCCTCTGGAGTCCCACTAATACAGTGATTACTTTGTGCCATGCCACTCTTCCCACTTAACTGTATTCAAAATAAAAGACTCACATAAGACTTTAAAGAAAGTTAAATTATATTCAAGATTCAGTGCATAAGAAGGACTAGAGAATAAAGTCATTGTTTCCCAACCATTGCAGTAGAGTAAGGAGCAGCAGAGATGTAACGCTGCCATCAAATGGGCTCGAATGGGCATCAGCAGCATTCATCACAGTGTACTTTCTGGCTTTCTCAAACTTGATCACTATCCTCTTCTTACTGTTAACTTCCAAACCATCAATATCAATAATAATATTTCCCATTAAAATGAATGCAACTATTCCTCATAAAAATGAAAACCTATTTACCTTCCTCCCAGAGGAGTCTTTAGATTCTAACTAAAGTAATATATATTCTTCATATAATACAATTATGACTCCATTTGATATCCTGTGCCATATTGACTAAAATAAAATAGAACCACCACCCACTAATTCTACATAAAATGAAAGAAAACTTCTGACTTTGGCTTTGATCGCATACTTTGTATTAGAGCAACCCTTCCATTGAAGGAAAAAGCACACAAAACATTAAAGTTGAATCTCTCTCTCTATCTCACACACACCCCTACTGTTTGAAGAACTCAGAGAGCAAGTAATGCACTAGAAATTGAAGAAGAGTGATCCTGGAAAAAGGGAAACAAACAAAATGAGCTCTATATTCTGGGATGTGCTTTCTTTGAAAAAATTGCAAATTTCTTAGCAATATGGAGCTGAGTAAACGGAAAGCAGCAACTCAGAGCTTTCAACAATATCACTAATCTCTAACCTTAAATGTATATATTAGTGTAAAACAAGAAGGAAAAAATAGATATCTTTTACTAAACTTAGAAAATGAGCATCAAGTTAAGCCCAAAGAAAATAGATGGAAGGATATAAAAAATCCTAATATTCATCACTCTGTGAATGAATAAATAAATAGACTGTTGTATTCTTACTAGTCACATATCAGAACTTTGTTTTATATTCACCATTTGTCATAAGGGTTCTTTTCCATTGTTCATTACTTTAGCTTTTCTCTCCTGCCAGAAACTTTTGTTTGTTTCTAGCCAAAAATTCACTATCTTGTTTTTTATCAGTTTTGCTTTTTAAACCATTATTTTTAAATCAATTTTATTAATACATATTAATAAAGTACAAATCCATCCAAAATGTACAAATGTATTCAGTATAATCACATATTTGTGCATTCATCAGTTTTAGAGCATTTTTATTATTCCAATAATAATAATATTAATAAACAAACAGAAAACTCATCACCTCTCAATCATTCTAGGCTTCTCTCGCCATACATAGCTGCTATTGCTTCCATCTTTCTAGTTTATTTGTATTTTGTATATATTTTGTAAAAACAGTCTTATATATGCAATATCACTCATTTGTATTCTGCATGAAGTTTTACTATGTTATATAGTCCTATGTTAGCTTTCCTTCTAGTTATATACATGACCTAAGACTTAACTTTTC